>JAPMLY010001168.1:0-47500 GCA_026401115.1 Tetraselmis chui
CACGTACACACACACGCTAAGACATATAGACATATACACGTACATTCGTAATCATATGCACACACAACCGCATACTCACACACAATCATATAAACACGAACGGATACAAATATACATATGTACAAACGAACACACTCGCAAACGCGCGCACACACACGCACACACTCTAATTTACACGTACTTGCAAACGCGCGCGCGTGAAAACACACACACAAACACACACCCACACACACACACACACACACACACACACGCACACATACACGCACACACACACACACACTCACTAACGCACAATATTGTACACACGAACAAATACACACAAACACGCATTCAATCACAGAAAATACACATAAACAAATAGACACGCATCTACACACACTCACATACACACATAATCGCACACACGAATATACTCGCAATCACATACACACGCAAACAGATACAAAATGAGAGAGAGAGAGAGAGAGAGAGAGAGAGAGAGAGAGAGAGAGAGAGAGAGAGAGAGAGAGAGAGAGAGAGAGAGAGAGAGAGAGAGAGAGAGAGAGAGAGAGAGAGAGAGAAGAGAAAATGTATATATGATATACCTTTTCCATGAGGGCAACGAGATTGGCGAGCCGAGTCGAGCGTACTACGTTGTCGAGGCCTGCTAGAGTGTCCGCGCGAGTGCGACGCAAGACTTTGAGAAGGACTGAGAAGACGCCGAGTCTAGTACGTTAAGCGACTTTGTTCCGAGGCGAGGATGCCACGGGATTGGACGTTCTTGATGAACCACTAGTGCGAGCGAGTCAGCGAGACTGGCGGATGCGACAACGATTAGCGAGTGTACGTCGGGGACTACGCTGGGGATGAAATTGCTTTTTCCGGCGAGTTTGTCTCCTGTATTGGCGGGAGACCTACCTACGAGCACAAGTCTCTACTTGCGGTGGTACGTGACAACGTTTTCTATCCGGCTATACGGTTCATCCGAGATCCATCTGTGAAATTATTGTACCGGTAAATGTTCTATCGACTTGATTACGGAGGATCTGCAATTTATTCGGTTTCCCGGGGTTCACAAGATCGAGTTCGTGCATCGAAACGTTGTCATCTTACAAATTTGGGCGATGAGGAGTGTTATACGGTATTTTGCAATTTTATCGCTATATTCTGCCGTGTACCTGTACCCTTCGTGTGGAGTAGAGCTTTTACCGTTACATCAGCACCCAGTACCGAACTTTCGGCTACAAATCAACTTCGAGAGTACCGGCATCTGTATCGCTTGCTAGCGTGACATGTACCTTAGCAACGATCGGTCGGGCATTCTTAGAGCCGCCTACGTGCGACAAGTGGACGCTGTGGCGACCTGGACGACGCAGTACCGTGTGACATGGACGGGAGATTTTGGATCGGACTGAGACAGAACGTGACGCGAACACCTGTTTGACGTGCTACACCTCAGATAAATGACCAGACTAGAACAAAACATGACAGAACAGGACGACAGAAGTTTTGAAGAAATGGACACCTGTACCGAAGCTGGACTTGGCTGATTTTGAGCTTTGATAGAGTATTTCGAGTTTAGCGTGGAGTATTTTTATCCCTATACAGCGAGGAGACCTGCAACATTCAGATGTGACCGAAGAATGGCGACCAGGTAGTAGTGATGCAATATCTTACAAGTACATGTTCACGAAGAGATTGCGGCTTGGGACCGTGGAGCACCACGATGACCTGCTGAGTTACCGCGACGAGATGAGGGAACAGACTACTCGACATGACTCTCTACACGATAGGAGGACGTGGCGGATGACAAGCATAGCGTAAAGAGATTTGCATAGCTTAATATGATGGGAGATGCGCCAACCTTAAGTTTTTGGCGACAACTGTTTCAATCGGTAAGGTTCGCACGGACGGGGGTATTTTTCCGGACGTTCTGCGATGAGTTTGAATTTCATTCGATGAGGCGCAGCGAGACGACCGCTATTTTTCATGATTTTGGTGGAGTTTAATCGTATTATTTTGTCTTTCCGTTAATTTCGAATGACGAGGTGTTATTGTACGAGTATCGACCGAGTAATTTCCTGTTTCCGCGACGAAGACCCTACTGTGGCCTCTGATTTCATGCGGAGCGGCTACACCTGTTTTGTATTTCATCTTCATTATTTGTGGTGATATTGTCATGTGGATCCCGACTACCGATGGCGATACCGTGTCCTGTCTTGGAGGTGGAGACGATACCGCATGGCTCTTTGGTAGCGAGTACAGCGTTTCGCTATGGGACGAGATTGCGAGAGGACTACACCCGAGAAGTTCTATTGTTGGATTTTATTTCTTTTGCGACGACGTGTTTCGGGACATCTTATACCATACCACGACTAGCGATTGGATACCATCTGCTGGATACTTTTCGAGGAGCCCTTTTCGCACGATTGACCACCGGCGACAGATCTTTTCTCATTTTTTCAGCTCGAGGACGTTGAGTACCTGCCGACAATTCATGTGCTTATATGTTTTGGAGACGCGATGCTATTCGCACAGCGTTTTCTTTGACAGTGCGACAGCAAATTGAGGATTGAGGATTGAGGGATTCGAGGTGATGCAAGCGCGTGACAAGTGGAGTGATTTTCATGGGAGCACCAAAAACGGGATGGCTACGTGACGCTGATACTTTCGAAGATTTCGACGAGGGAGATAGCGATGCGGCAGTATATATTTTTTTGCTGTTGGCCTACCGCAAGCATATTCTATTGGAATATCGGACCTACCGATGGCCCGTACCTTTGCGAGGAGCGTGCTACTCAGAAGTAAATTTCCCGGATTTTTTTTTTCTATTCGTAGAACCAGACTTTATTTATCGAGTCCTGCCATACGAGAAGTATGGCGCGAGTATCTTCGCTTGGAGTATTGCTACAGTATTGGAGGACAGTTTTATTGGAGCACGTGATAGTTCTTATGGCTATCTGTAAGCAAGTTTCATGGGACTGGCGACTACGACCGCTACATTGAGCTGCGAAATGCTTGTTGTTTCAGCGATGCTGGACGACCCGCCAACCTGTGGACTACCGCTACGCTGCGACAACTGCGTGCTTTCCTGGGAGTACGATACTTACGCAGCTATCGTCACAGTCGAGCTGCTGAGCAACGCGAGGTGGTTAGATGCTGCGGATGGCTATGAGAGAAGCAACTCCCGGGCGCATAATGGGATTCGACGACTTAAGGGGATTTTACGTCGAGACTTTTCTTCGACCTAGCGACTACCCCCCCGAGACCTGCTAAGGTTGTGAGCTTCAATCTCTACATAATATTCTTTTTAGGGCGAGAGTATCATAGTCTACGACGACGACGTTGGAAGATTAGTATTGGTGAGTAATACCTTCTGATGCTGATTAATGGTGGTATTTTATCTAATAGCAGCTGGATATGTTTCTCGGGCTACGGTTTTTTCCTGTTTTCTTCTTTTCGCTTGTTGGCCTCCACAGCTTTCTCTTGTAAGAAATCGCTTTTGTATTAAATTGTACATAGCGACATGGTGGCGGCGAATAGAGTGGGAGCTAGGAGCTAGCTCGTCAAATTGTACATAATATATTTAGTACCAGTACCAAAAGCGTGGGATGGTGAATAATACCTGCACCGGTTCCAGAATTAGTTGGGGGTGAAGTCTCTCTAGAGACTTCTGCAGCGTCACTGTGCTGCGGGTAGATAATACTTGTTAGCATCATTTAGTAGTTAAGATTATATGCAGCACAGCACACCAAATTGGAATTGGTGGCTTTTTGGTACCTTCGATCGGACGCCCATAAATTTAGCGACCGCTACATTTGCAAGGGAGTCACTCGGGTTACCGTTTATCGGTGCAGAATTGAAGAAACCTTTTCCCATCATCACTCTATTATTGCTCCGACTAGGTAAAGATTGAGATAATGGGCCCCATATGCCGGTCGTCCTGCTAGAGGGCGAGTGGTCTCACAACAAGGACTCCGAGCAGATGCGAAGACAAGGGGGCAATGTCGTGGTTTGGTCTATTCTCCCATATCATGGATGTGGGGTCCATGCATGGTTGCACATGAGGGCTTGGGTGTGTTCGTGACCCCGCCCGGGCTCGTCCTTATATTCCAAGAAGGCGGTCGTTGCACCCATTGAAATTGTAGACGCTCCGAATGTCATGAGAGTGGAAAAGACGTGGACCGGCAAAGAGCACAAGGTCTTCACGTTAACGATCGGAGTGTTCACTCGCGAATATGATGTGAACCATGTTATGATGCCTCATGAAGAGAGACCTCGATCAGCCTCCCTCTCCCGGAGTCCAGGGCGTTGAGATGTGGGTCCGTCGTGGCCGACAAGGCGCGGGGCCCATGGTCGTTTGGGGACCCCGAGGTGAAGGGTCCCGTGACCGTCGTTCTACCTAGCGTCGAGTTTGTATTGGGATTTTCCCGATGTCCATCCGTTTGCACAATCATTTACATCCAAACATCATGAATTTTGTTGTTCAGAAGCCGCACCGGGGATCATTCGTCCCTCAAGCTGCGGCTTTTGATTCGATAGGGGACGAAGCTCGTCTACCGTCTTCGGAAGGAGGTACTCGCGATCCTCCCGTGGAGTTGCATAAACCCGCCCGTGGGAGTCGCCGTGTATCCATGTCCGACACCGGGTCCCACGCGGCCTTGTTCGAACGGAGGCGTGTTGTTCTGGGCGAGAGGGACATCGGATCGGCTATGGAAGGAGGTCGTGGTACTAGTGAAACCCGCGTAGTAAGAGGCTCCGGTCGCGGGATTGAAGAAAGCCTCTGCCTCTCGCTTCGGGATGGTGTTTCCCACGCTTCGGATGCCCGTGTGGTCCTCCAGCGTGGACTCGTTCATTCGGCAACCGAATATAGCGGACGCAAACCGACGCAGCGGAGTGTTCCTTTCCATGGTACCCGGGCCCCGCGGACTCGGGTGCGTCACCCTAGGGACAACCCCTCCAACCGACCGACCGACCCGCCACCGAGCCCCCGGCCACAAGACCCGGCGTGCGCATGCGGAGATGGAATGACGGCCCCGGGACCATCCCTCGCCGGGCTCCTAGGACAAACCGGCGACACGTGGCCCCCTTGGGATCCCTGGGACCGGCCCGTCCCGGTTCCCGCCCGTGCCAATTGCCACGGGCTCTGGGCGAGGGAGACCCATGCCACTCCATGGGTCTGTGGCGGGACCGGGGGCGGGGTCCATGTGTTCCCGGAGGCATGCCGCACGGGTATGTCCTAGGCCCGGCTCCCCGTGCCCCCGCCGACCCCGGATGGCGGCCGGTGGGTCGGGATGGGCCGCCTCGGGGGATGACGGTCCAGGCGGAGGAACGTCCGGTCACTCCCGACCGTCTTCCCGTCGCCAAGTGTGGTTCGCCGGACCCCCCCTAGCTAGGCGGCCGTTGGTTGGGCTTGAGGATGCGTCTCTTGTCATCATCTATTTGAACGCAAGATAGGGCCGCATGAGGACCTTGATGAAAATACATGGCTCGATGGCGCTCGTGATTTTAAGATGGGGGATGGTTTCGTTCAGTTTCTGAAGCGCGTATATATAAAAAATTGGAAATTGTTCACAACATGTGCCGGCAAACTGGACCGACTGTTGTCTCTCGGGCCACTCTATTTCGCCATACATGACTTTTTAGCAAGTTGGGCCTATTGAACCATGCAAACACAGTTAGTGTGGAAGATAACTTACGCAAACGTAGTTACAGTTACAGTCCCGCAAACGGAACAGTTACGGCGACAACCAGCCTACATGCGTGGTGTCGGGACAACAGAAGTGAGAGAGCTGTAGCCTAGCGACAGCTATGTACCGAGTCAAACAGTTTATCGGTATGTCCGATATAGACATGTACTAATCATATATAGAGTAGCTTACAGTAGCTATCTGCAACTAATACGTATACGGTATTACTTACAACACTCCCCCTGAAGGTAGCTACGGGATGAAGCGTTGCATTGGGTCTTGTCCTCCAAGGATCGCACTTCGGTGTCTTGCCAATGCATGTCATGGGAGGGGTTTGGTGAGCATGTCAGGCACCATCTGGTCAGTGGGGAGGTACCTCAACTTGATGGTTCCCTGCTCCACGTGGTCTTTAAGGAAGTGCCGCTTCAGACCGATGTGCTTAGCCTTCTCGCTGACCAAGGCATTCTGGGAGTATGCAATGGCGCTTTGGTTGTCCTCCCAGATGGTGGTGGTTTCGGTGATGGGGGAGTTGAAGATTTCCCCCAGGAGTTGTCGGAGGTGGAGTCCCTCCTTGGTGGCGTCGGCCGCAGAGTAGTACTCGGCTTCACACGTGGATTGAGCCACACAAGTCTGTTGTTTGGACTTGTAACTGACTAGCCCGCGTCCGAGGGTGAAGAGATAGCCGGAGCGAGACTTGCGGGTGCTACTGTCGTTGGCCCAATCAGCGTCGGCAAAGCCTGTGAGTTGGAGGCTGTGGTCCAGGCCCCCCCCAACGTCAGGCGCATGTCGATGGTGCCATGGAGGTAGCGGAGGACCTTTTTCAGAGCATGCAAGTGTGCCTCGGTGGGCGAGGCTTGGGTAGAGCCGAGGATGCTCAACGCCGTGGAGACATCGGGGCGTGTACAAACGGCGGCGTACTGGAGGCTGCCCAGGAGGCTGGGGTAGACGTCCTTGGTCACTCCTGTGAGAGAGGGCGAGTTCAAGTGTGCAAGGCCGGCGAGGAAGCCCGGGTCCATCGGAAGGGACGACGGCTTAGAGTCGGACATGCCGTACTTGGCGAGGATGTCGCGCAGGTACTTGGACTGGTCCAGCGAGATTGTGCGCGTGGAGCGATCGCGGGTAATGTGCATGCCGAGGAGTTGGGAGAGGTCGCCTAGGTCCTTGATCTTGAACCGTGCTCCGAGTTGGGCTTTGAACGATGCGACACGGGTGGCATCATTGCAGGCCGCGGGAATGTCATCGACGTACAGGGCGATCATGGCGAAGACGTGGCCGGTGCGAAAGATGTAGATGCACGGGTCGGAGACGCATTGTTGCCATCCATGGTCGACGAGCCACGCACGAAGTAGCATGTTGAACCCGCGGGGGGACTGCTTAAGGCCGTAGAGGCAACGCTTGAGGTGACAAACCTTGGACGTTCCATCGGTGAAGCCGAGGGGCTGGCGGATGTACACATCCTACAGGATGGGGGCGTAGAGAAACGCTGTGTCGATGTCAAGCTGGCAGAGTTCAAGGTCGCGGGCGGCTGCGATGGTTAGGAAGAGACGCAGGCTGCCCATGCGGATGACCGGGGAGAAGGTCTCCGTGTAGTCCAGTCCAGCGCGTCGACTGCACCCCTTGGCGACGAAACGCGCTTTGAAGCGGGAGACGTCGCCGGCTGTATCCGACTTGACTTTGAAGATCCACATGTTGTTAACGACCATGCGGCCGGGGGGGAGGTCCACAAGGTCCCACGTGCCGTTGCTGATGAGGGAGGAATACTCATGTTGCATAGCGGCTTGCCATTGGGGGGCTTGGGCGATGTCCAGCGCAGCCCGGTAGGATTTTGGTTCCACACACTCTCGGGCGGAGAGGAGGGCGATGGCAGTAGGGGACGTGCCGGCAGGTGTGTGTGGGGGACCAGTGACAAGGTCGGGGACGTGAGGGTGCTCAAAGATGTCCTCTTGAGCTTTGCCTTGTTCAGGATCACAACACGCCGTTTTGAGGGTTGGTGGGTAGTCGGACAAGTGGGCAACCCTATCGCCGTAGCGAATGGGGTGTGAGCGGAGCCGAGCATGGCGAGGGGCTGCCGGGGGGGGTAGGGGTGTGGGTAATGTGAGGTCAATGGGGTGGGATAGGGGTGAGGCTACGGGTACGTCGTCCGAAGAGTCGGTGATGGCCGAGTCGACGGAGGATTGTGTGTCGAAGCCTGGGGTGTCTTCCTGAAAGACAACATGGACGGAAGTGGTGATACGACGCGTTTCCGGATTGTAGACACGATACCCGGGTGCGTCAGGGGGATAGCCCACCATGACGCCGCGAAATGCTTTTTCACTGAGTTTCCGACGATGTTTGTCGGGGACCTTGGCGAAAACGGCGCAGCCGAAGACGCGGAACTTGGAGGCGTTGGTCACCGACGACGTAAGGAGTGTGAGGGGGACGCCCCCATTAGGTCCGACCGAGCGACTGTACGTGCGGTTGCGAAGGTACATAACAGTGCTGACAGCGCACGACCACATGGAGTTGGGAACGGCCATGTTGTGGAGCATCGCCGAGGCATTGTCCCGGACAGTGCGCCAGGGACGTTCGGCCTTGCCGAGCATGTGGTGGGCGTATGGGGCAGAAAACTGCACCCCGACGCCGAGGTGTGCGCACATCCGGCGAGTGACAGCAGCTTCAAACACAGAGTCTGAGTCAAATTTGAGGACCAGTGCGAACGCGCCCGTCTGGGAGTGATGGCGGGCATGCATGTGTTTGATGTCCAAGAGGATTGTTTCCAATTCCGAACATGCGTCGTCTTTAGACTTAAGGAACCGCACCCACATGTAGTTGGTGTGGTGGTCGATGACGAGCAAGCAGTAACGGAGGCCATGTGGGGAGGGGACATTGACCGGGCCCTAGAGGTGGCTGGTGGGGAAGGTAGAGACCGTTTCCGGACGGTTCTAGCACACCCATGCCTGTGGGTACCAAAAGCAAACCAGTGTCAGAGTTGGAGGGGAATATGAATTCACAGCCGCTGTGAGTTTGCATCCAGCTGACACTAAGTAGTCTGCCGATACGCTGTGCGGAGCGAGATGATAGGTCAGGGGTGTAGAGTGCATACACAGTGCGGTGAATGAGCTGGCCAGAGGCAAGTCTGACAGAAATTCGCACTGAGCCACTGCCCTTAACGTCAACGCCGACACCGCCCACGCGAGAGGGAGCGGAGGGGGGCGTGAATTTCACGAAGTCATCTCGGAACGCAGTGAGGTTAATCGAGCAGGCGGAATCAACGACCCAAAACTTTGACAGGTTACGACCCGGGGCGAGGGAAGAGGAGAATGCCACAGAGCTGAATGGGACACTCACCTCGTCGTCAGCGTAGTCATCAGCGCAGTCCTCGAGGGTGGGTAGGCAGTCGGTGTCATCGGCGGGGGCGTCGTCGGCAGGGACGTCGCTCAGCAGCGCAGCGTGAGCAGAGGGGGTGCCGTCGGCGGCGCCGTACTTCTGGACTGTCAGCCTACGCTTGGCGAGATTCCACTTAAGGATAGCGTCATCCGTGGCAGTGCAGGCGGACATGAGATGGTTGAGGCTGCCACAAACGCCACACTTGTTGGGTCGATGGCCGCGAGGGTTACGGTGTGGTGGGCCTCGACCGCTGTGCGAGCCGCGGCCCGCAGCGACGAACGCGGAGATGGGAGGGGGTGATATGGCCGGAGCGGGTGTGTCCGGAGCAGGGTCGTCGTCCATGTTGTGCGCAAGGTGGAGAATGCTGGCCATCACTTCATCAGCCGACATGATGTAGTCCGTGTCAAAGGCGTTGATGACGCATTGCTTCGCCTGACCGTGTGGGCCGCTGCTGGAAATACCGCGCAGCATGAGGAGACCGAGGTGGTGGGGGTGGATGGCAACGGAGCCATCAACCAATTGGCATGTGTCGTTGTAGTCGTCAAAGGTCTGGCGCATGTAGTGGACATAGTCACTGAGTGACTGACCAGGGCGCTGTCTGACCGTCAGGTTGTCCAGGAGGGACAAGGAGCGAGCAAAAGACCGACAGTCGAGGCGTTCACAAAGGATGTCCCACGCGGCAGCGGCGCAGTCAGGGCGTGCTGGAGAAACGCATTTCATCGCTTGGTCAGCGCGCTTATTCGCGCTGGCTGCATGGAGAAGCAGCGTGTAGGCGTAGTGTTGCGCTTGTTCGTCGAGCCAGACGCCGGAGTCGCGGATGGCCAGCTGTGGAATGAGGTATGCGGCCTTGATGGAGAGGAAATTAAGGAAGGTCCTCTTCCATTGCTTAAAGTCCGTGGTCGGGCACATGACGGGGACCGACATCTTCATGGACCGGTTGAGGGCGTCCTTGTCGAAGCCGGGGGCTTCGTGTGCCGCCCGGTTGATGACCACCGGGTCAATAGTGGGGCGACGACGGCCACGGGTGGCGGGGTCGCCATGTTGGACTGGGGGAGAGTGCCGGCCATGAAAGGGAGGAGGTGGGCCACCGGGAAAGGGAGAGCGGCCGGCCATGGGACGCGGCGGGCCGTACGAGTGCGGGTGGTCACGGTAGGGGGGGACGAGGTGAGAGGGCGCCTCCGGGATATGAGGGCCGGGGTGGTGAAGGGCATATCCGGCGGGGGGGAAGGGGGGAGGTGGTGGGAGGTGATCAACCCGGATGGCGTGACGCGAGGGGTCGTGGTGCGCATCGGCACGCGAGGGCTCGCGGGGCGCATCGTGACGGCGCTGTGCGACTGTGGGGTCGCCAACAGGAGCTGCAGGAGTAGCAGCAGCAAAGAATGTTTCTGCGTCCGGGGGTACGTAACCAGGGTGGGGATGTTCAAGCAGGTGGAGGGTGTGGCCGTCGTGGCTGTCCCGGACGGGTTCGATGTGAGCATCGTGGCGGCGCTGAGCTACAGGGGGGTGCGGATTAGCACCCGCAGCAGCAACATCACCCTCGGCCGACTGCGAGTCGAGACGAGCTGTTATGCGCGCCACTTGCGCAACGAGCAGTGCGAGAGTATCCGGGGGGTGATCGAGGTTGCTTCTGGTGAGAGCCTGACTCAGGGGAGTCAGGAGGTGAAACATGCGGAGTTTTCGGCGCCATTTCGACAGAGGGCGAAAAAGAAAGAGCGGAATAAAAAACAGGCAGCGGTAAAAACCGCTAGCCGGACTCGTGCCTAACAACGGTTTGCAAAGAGACGGCCTGATGCCCGCCGACCCCTCGGCATGTAGCCCCGGGGTGTCTCAGAGCACCTTCTCTGTATCCTCCACCCAGTGTGGGGCACAAGTCGAGGCCAAGGCCAGGACAGGTGGAGCGCTGCGCTGGTGGCTGATTCGCTAGGAGAATATAAAAATAAAAAGGTAAGCTACGGCTGTCGTGCAGCCTGTGGATGCGTATTCACCCGATGGTGCGCCCCCCCGTTCTCCAGCTTGGACTTGTGTGCACTCTGTCCACACACGACGAGTGCGTCGGTGTGGGTGGCTGGCTATCTCCGTCGGGTGGCTGACTTAAGAGGGGTGGTGGCGGGTTTTAAATTGCAGTTTATATTGGCGATACCGCCGACTACAAGTTGAAAGTACTAGGTGTCTAGATAAACTTGCCTTCTGCGGGAGAGCTGTCGATCGCAGCTCGCCGAACCAGGTTGTCGCGCGTGAGTGACGTGAGGCGGGGGCCCATAACCTATTGAGCCATGCAAACACAGTTAGTGTGGAAGATAACTTACGCAAACGTAGTTACAGTCACAGTCCCGCAAACGGAAAAGTTACGGCGACAACCAGCCTACATGCGTGGTGTCGGGACAACAGAAGTGAGAGAGCTGTAGCCTAGCGACAGCTATGTACCGAGTCAAACAGTTTATCGGTATGTCCGATCTAGAGTAGCTTACAATAGCTATCTGCAACTAATACGTATACGATTTTACTTACAACATGGCCCGGGTCTCTTCGACCAGGTATACCTATCGACACACCTATATGCAATGTGTGTCGACGTTCCTCGGGAGCTAAAAAACTGTAAGCAACCGCAGTAATTGCCACAATCCCCCCGCCTAAGCAGTAACAGCGTAATATTTTTGTAATCAAGAAAAAAAGATCTAAAAATAAATCCACCTGTCGAGAAATGCAAAACTAAACTGCTGCTCGACCTTCACGATGCACGGCTCGCTCCCATCGAACCGGGGTGCCGACCGGCCTAGGCCGGTCGGCGTTCGGGAGGGACGACATGCCAGCCTAATCTAGCTCCCGCGATACTTCGGTCTTGCCCAAGGTAGGAGGGGAAAGGCTGGCAAAAACCCCTCCTCGCGCGGTCGCTCGTCGATCCCGCCGCTCCATCCCGTAAACCCCGCCCCAAGGTCTTGCCGCGTCCACCGGCGCGGCGGTCCTCCTTGTCGAGGTCCCCCGTCACGTCGAGGACATGTGGGGGGGACCGAGACACACAAACATAGAAAAAACTAGCGCTCCTGCCTCCGCGCTTGAATTTTCCCCGCTCATTTCCCCGGTTTTTTCTCAGTCTGGTACCCGGGTACCTGTCGATTTTCCGGCATGTAGCCGTACCCTCCCCCCTCTGATCGCACGTCCACCGAGCAGCTTGTTCTTGAGCGGGGGCCTCCGCGCTCACCCGGGCCCCCTCTCAAGGAATCCTATGATTATGAAGGTCTGTCGGGGTAGTGGGTGTCGAAGAGGGGAGGGGGCAGGTCACCGTAGCCGGATCCGGCGGGCCGCGGGCGCCCGGAATTAAACAAAACCCTCCGTGCCGGGTTTTCCGGCGGCGCCGACCCAGAGGGTCGTCGCCGCCTGATCGTGTCGCTCCTCCCGTCGCGACCGTCCTCCTTGCCGCCCCACCTAACTCCTCCCCCCGGGAGATGACGCCGGACGTCGTAGCGGCTCGCTAGTGAGCGCCCTACCATGGTGTTACTCCCCAACTACCTCGACGCCGGGTACGGACACTGTTTTAGTTTCCGAAACAAGCCCTCCGTACATGGCTTTCCGGCGGCGGCTGGTCCTGAGGATCGCCGCCGCCTCATATAGCCGCTCCTCCGTCTGCGACTAGCCACCGGCATGTGCCATGTCTTGCCTCACCCCTCGGCAAGGTTCGACTGGCACGGGGCTGGTCGACGGGTAGCGAGCGCCCTTTCCTGGCGTTGCTTCCCGGATGGCCACCACTAGCTCCAACACCCGCCTCCCACCACTGATCCGGCCGTACCCTCCTCGCCATCAAACGTTGCCGTAGTACAGGCCCCACCCCTCAAAGTAAGGTTGTATTCGGGAGTATCTGTATGCGAAAAAACATATCGGACGGGCCGAGTGGGAGATCTTGGTGCCGGTATTCGCACAGAAATTATTTTTTAAAAAGCCCTTTGTACATGGCTTTCCCGACAGCTGATGATCCCGCGGATCGAGCTGTCGGCCCTCTTAGCCCCCTACCGTGCCAAGCCTGGCGCGGCTACGGGGTTTCCAACGCCCACCACGGGGAGGTGAGGGGATGCCGACGGGCCTGCGAGCGCACCCCCCTCCGGGGCCGCCGCCGCTGCGCCGCCGGCGGGCGCCGCGTATATATAGTTCATGTCCGACGGCGTCCCCTTGGGAATGTCGAGGTAATGGCGCTAGATCGCGTTGTTGGTAGGGCTATCGTATTCGCGTTCGTCCCCTGATACGCAGTCATGCGGTCAAAGCTACCTTCAAGAACCTTAGTTCATTCGGACAACCAGCCGAGTCGCCGCTTTCCTTGGATCAAAAAAGGTGATGTCGTCTTAGTTTTGTTTGTTCCGGCGCTTTAATAATACCCGCTCAAGGCGCTCTTTCCCTCCAGTATGTACCCCGACACATCCCGGAAGTGTGGAAAGGGGACGGCAAGTATTTCGTGTATCCACGAGAAGTCGTCTTCCCCCACACTCACTTCCATCGTCACGCATTGGGAGGGAAGCATCACTCAAGGGTAGCGTCGGTGTCGGTAGCGTCGGTGTCGTAATGCGGCGAGCGTTCCCGGTTGTGCCATTTATACTCCAAGCGTATGCCATTTGTCGACATGAATTCAACATGTAATCCGCGTCATGCAGATAAGTATCGAATATCCCGCAAGAAGTCGAGATCGGAGTCCGGCGGATATTGTGCCTTCGTGAGTCCCCCGAAGCCGAGGTTCAGTGGCAGCTTGACCTTGAACTCGTGTTTGGTGGTAGTTCCCGTGCGGATCTCGGTGACAAATCCCAGCCCGATGGGACACGGGAGGTAGTTGTTTTCCGCGGTGGAGACAGACGAGGACGGGATTTTTTAGAGTATGCCTCGTACATAACCTTGTCGCTTTTCCCGTTTATGGAGCCTTTTAGTATGACCTCTTCCGACCCGGTGGATATGGTGTCTATGTAGCCGGTACCACTGTAGATTTTGCCTCCGATGGTGAAGGCGTTGATGCGCGATTGGGTAAAGCCATCTTATTTGGAACACTTTGAGGGTTGGTTGGGGTGGGGAGTTGCGAGCTGTCTAGCACCGAGATGTGTGTTTTTTATACTGGGTGCCCGTCGTTGTAACATGCGCGTCCGCGGACATCCGTATCATGTCACCGGTCCATGTCTCGATGCTTTTTCATCATTTTACCTTTGTTGATGCGAAGGGAGGTATATAGTTCACGAAAGGAGATAGACGAATTCGAAAAAGCGGATTGAAGATTGAGGGGCTCCATTCTTCGGTTTTGACAATATCATGAAGCATTGCGAAAACATTCTTTACGAGCCCGAGTGGGGGCTCTTGTTAGAGTTGGGAACGGATAGTTACACGGAGGTCGTGCCGGTCCCACAAGGGGGCCGGCTGTGGTGACTAGAGAAGTGAGAGGAGTGAGATGGCGGCCGGCGCAGGCACCGGCAGGGCCGGCCAACCGCCACTAATAGGGAATAGAGTACCGCTATTAGCATAACACTAAGTACTAGGATGACAAATAGCTAAGTTGTACATAAGCACTAGGCAACGGGATGCTAGTACTATCACCCCCCCTCAAGGTAGCCGAGGTCTTGTCGTGGTCCTAGCTTGCGTCGAGGAAGGCCCCATCTTGATTGAAGGTGTAGTGCTTGTAGCGCGTGTCTCAAGCCGGGTAGGTGTAGCGACATGCGCTCACAGGAACGTGCCGTTACCGGCGAGTTGCCGATAAGGAGCGGTTCCAAATGTACTGCGTAATGTATTTTAAATTGAAATTGAAATTGTTTACAACATGTACCGTATGCGCCGGTTTACACCAATTACCGTATGCGCCGGTTATTGTCTCTGGGCCCTCCCAACAATGCCATACATAAAAGTTACAAGTCAAGGCTAGACCGTTAACCACCGTAATCCAACCTCTCCAAAGGGCGTTCGGGGGTTTTGCTCCCCCCTGGGGACTGTACGAGACGAGGTGATGGCGGCGTGCAATTAGGGGCGTGTGAAAGGTGCAGTGTGTGGAGGCGCGGCGAGAGGTCGTGCGGGATTTGATGCGGTAGACAAGTAGGAGATCATGTAGCCAGTGAACAGTGTGCGTATGGAGTTATGCAAGGATGCGAGACGTGTCGAGTCGTGCTTTGGAGATGAGTTTGTCAGGAGGGTCTATGCGGAGGGTGAGGAGAGAGGTGAGGCTTGTGATGGTGGATGAGTGCGGCGTGCCCGTGCGGCTCATGACGATGGGGAGGATGTCTACGTCAGTACATGGCTAGTGGCTACGGATGGCATTTGCGAGGGGTGTGTATTTGGCGCCAATCAAGTGGGCTGTTTGGGAGAGGTTGTGGTCCGTGCAATACTTCCATTCCCCTATCTGAATTTTTTAAATTGATGAGTAACGGCGGCGACCGTTTGATGTGTGACCGACGAATCGAGGTTCGAGGAGGCGGATAAAGTCGGGTTTGTGCGCCGGCGGGCGTAGCGCGGGGGGGGAGAATCTCAGGGGGGGGGATGGCGGGGCACGAGGTTAGAGAGTCGGGCGAGAGACCTTCGTCAAAAGCAACAAGGCGGGTGGACATGTGAGTGGGGTGAAGGGGTGACAGTCAAGAGGGGTGTGGGTGGGTGTGGGGGAGGTGAATGATTTGATGGGTTTGTTACCGAAGTCCGCAGTGATGGTCTCCCATCGACCGCCGTTGTGGCGTTCCAAGAGGGAGAGTACGAGTTGCAGCGCGCTGTTGTGTCGGTCTTGTCTTAGGCCAGACATGGTGGGGCAGTTACCGGCCATGTGGCCGTTGCTAGTAAATCGGCCACACATGGGGCAGCGCGGGGTGGGGTTGTGTGCGAGGAGGCGGGTGTTGTGGACTCCCCACATGAATTCTTGCTTGTGGGTGAATTGGATGTTGTAGAGTGTTGTGTGCTTTTTGTGGAAAGTGAAGTCGGCGCCGTCCTCCGCTGCGCGGGCGAGGAGGGCACCATGTTTGGATGCTTGTGAGAGAGGTGTGTGAATGTGTTTGGTGCTGTGGGTGTGGGCGTCAGTTTTGAGGTTTGTGTATCTGTAGGGTATAGGGTCCCCTAAGGCTTGTGGGATGAGGGTGTATGTCCAAGTCAAGTGGCCTATCGACACGTATGAGCATGTGGTGTATGTTGTGTCGGGTGGGTATCCGTCTGCAGCTTGGTTAGCGAGTGCGTCTGCAAGGTCATTTCCTAGTGAGTGGTTGTGTGCTTTAATTTTGCCGAGGTGTGTGCGTATGCCTGCGTTGCAGCGGGTTTTGAGGGTGTGTGTGATGGAGAGGAGCGTGTCGCGGTGGATGTTGTGTCCGTAAGCGGATGGGCAGTTCAAGTAGCCTTGTATGAGGCGGAGGGAGCACGCACTTTGTGTAAGGAGGTGGGTGTGACCTAGTTGGAGGTCTATGTTTATGCCTGCTAGTTCAGCGCGGTTGATGGTGTGTGAGGGAGGGGTAGAGGTCATCAGAATTTTGATGCGGGTGTCCGAGGCTTGGTAGGTGGCGGCTACTCCCAGGGTGGAGGAGCCGCCTTTCTTGGAGACGTATGTGTATACAAAGTCTTGTCAGTTCCAAGCAAGATTACCTCTGGTGGGGGAGTATGTTAGTGTCGTGCGTTCAGGGAGGGGATAAGTAAGGGGGTGAGTGGGGTTGGGGGGGAAATGGTAGATACCTGCGGAGTGGGGTGAGTAAGTGTCTAAGAGGTGGGAAGGTGAGATGGTGATGGTGGGGTTGGGGAGGTGTGTGTCGTATATTGATTCGAGGGTGTTGTAGAGGGCGGTCATGGCTGCGTGTGAGGGCAAGGCGGAGAGTGCGAGGGGGTTGGCGACTAGGTAGATGTCGACCATCCAGAGTGTGCCGAATGGGGTGGGGGTGGGGTGGCGCATGTGTGTTGGTCGGGGGGTAGGAAGGTGTTTGCGTCGTTAGAAAGGGTGTACAAGTGG
Organism: Tetraselmis chui; assembly: GCA_026401115.1. Lineage (NCBI taxonomy): Eukaryota > Viridiplantae > Chlorophyta > Chlorodendrophyceae > Chlorodendrales > Chlorodendraceae > Tetraselmis > Tetraselmis chui. The sequence goes on from JAPMLY010001168.1 coordinate 16,963, forward strand.
TGGGTGTATGAGGAGTCAATGCATTTTGAATGTCGGTATGGTGTGTGTTCCCATCGGGGGAGTATGAGGATGGTGGCGCTGGGTATGTGTGGGGCTGTGGAGTGGACGCTAGTGATTGCGTGTTCCATGGCTCGGCGCATGCATTCGTGGTCGTACTCCGGGTTGGCGATGTTGGTGCCGTGCCAAGTGTGTGGGGCGTTGCTGCCGCTGAATGAGAAGACTATGTCTTCGGGGTATAGTGAGTGGTAGGTGTGAGAGTGAAGTGATTTGTTAAGGGGGTCTGAATAGAGTTCTGTTTGGATGTGAAATGTGTCGCGGAGTGCTGTGTGTAGGTCCTCTCTAGTGGCCCATCTGTTGCGTGTGGTGGTGGCGGGTGTGGGTGAGTGGATTTCTGAACTGGAGCCTATGCGAGTGATGAGGTGGTAGACCTCCTCTTCGAACTTGTGCTGCGAGAGGTCGGGGCGAAAGAGTTGAAATAGGTGACGTACGCGGGGGCCGTTGAGGGAAGTGGCCGCGCGGCCGTCGGAGGTGCAAAGCATGGTGGTGTCATGTATGGTGGGTGTGTATGGTGAATTTTCCGGTGGGAAGCATGTTGAGGTCAGGGTGGATAGGGTCGTGGTTGAATGTGATGACGGGGTGCATCCATGGGGGGGTCCGGGGACGGGAAGGATGGGTGTTGTGGAGGGGACAAAGCCTGAGTTAAATGATGTGAGGAATGTGGGGCCGGAGGGGGTCTCACTGATGGTGTCGTGGAGTTGTAGGCAAGGAGCACATTGGACCTCGTGGAGGCGGGTGAGGTCGTGTTGTTGGCCGCGGTCGCACCAGTCGCACTACCAGGTGGCGGGTGCCTGAGCGGGGCGGCATTGGGAGTGGACGGCAAAGTGCGGGCACGTGCAACAAGTGGAGGTGGGGTCCATGTGTAGGGGGTCTAGGCAAATGGAGCAGGTAGTGGGAAAGGGGGTAGGGAAGCACACCGATGTGGGGGTGGAGGAGATGAGGCGGAAGCCGTCGTCGAGTTGGAGTTGGATGTCCCACTCTGTGAGGTGTTCCGGGGCCCATTCTATCATGTACTGGATTTGGCCATATTCTGTGTCCTTGTGCTTAGAAATGATGCGTGTGACGTCGCAGGGAGGGTAGTGGTGGTATGAGGGTGAAAGGTATTCAGTCTCGATGTGTGTGGTGGGTGCCAGGGAAGGGGGGTTTTGGTTCGGGGGGTATGGATGCCGGATGACATGGTGGTGCGGGAGCGGGGAAGGTGGGGGGAAAGGAGGGGGAGCCATGAGGGGTGGATGGTGGTGGTGGGGGGGGGGGGGTGCGTGTTTGGGGGTGGGGTGTGCGATGGGGAGGTGCTTGGGGATGGTGTTAAGGGGCTCGGTTAGGACAGCGGCTAGGAGGCGGATGGGGACTGAGAGTGAGGCGGTGGACCCCGTGTGTGTGGAGATGGATTTGCAGGATTTGAGGAGGAGGGAGGTTAAGGTGGCGCGGAGGAGGACTTGTGGCCATGCGGTGATGTTGTGTTTCCAAAGGGGGGTGAGGCGGGGGAGGAGGGATGTGTGTGTTTTGCGGGGGGTGAATTCACATTATGCTTGTTTTTAGGAGTGGAGGTCGGTGATGTTGGTGGCTCTGTCTCGGAGTGAGGCGAGGAGGGTGTTGTCTTGGCTGGTGAAGTGGTCGCGGAGTGTGGAGGCCATGGGGTTGGTGAGGGGAGGGATGCTGTGGAACATGGTGCATGCGTCGCGTTGGGCTCGTACCAGTCATCGGAGTGTGGGTGGGGAGTTGCGTGTCATGATGGATTCAGCGGGCCAGTGGGTGTATGTGGTGGATATGGTGTGAATGTGTGCACGAGCCATGTGGCCTCTATAGCCAGGGGTGTTCAAGATTCTGTGGAGGTGGCAGACCGTGAGTTGTGCGGCGTGGGCCTTAAGGGAAGGAAGGCCATAGCCGAGGTCTGTGGTAGGGCGGTGAAGGGCGGTGCGAGGGAGATTACGCACCGAGGAGACGGCGGAGCGGAGTGCCCGGCAGATTTGTCCTTCGAGGATATCCACTTGGGAGTCGCTGAAGAGGCCGAGTTGTAGGGTGAAGTGCTTGCCGATTAAAAGTCCTCGGATGACGCGTAGTCTACGGGATTGTGTTAGTGGGGAGGTGGAGAGGGCGGTGATGAGGGATGCGGTGGTGTGCTTTAGTTCTTGCCAATGCTAAGTGAAGGTGGGGAAGGTGTTGAGCTCTACCCCAAGGACGCGGTATGTGTCCGAGGGGCCGATGGAAGGGATGGGGGCACGGTTTGAATTGATTGTAATGAATTGTGTTTGGAGGCGGGATGCAAGTAGGGTGATGTTGGCAAGGGAAAGGGCGTTGCATGAGCGCCAAAGGGCGCCGGTAATGCAGCATTTCCGGATGTTGACGGTCATACCTGTGTAGGCACTGAAGAGGGAGAGTTTTTGGAGCTGGATGGACATGTTGGGGGTTGAGCCTGTGGCGAGGCTGAGGTCGTCTGCGAAGCCGTGGCCGGAGTAGGTAGCCGTGGGTTCTATGGGGTCAACTTTAGTGGCAGCTGGGCCCGGGCGGTATCCCCGACTGCCCACTGTGAGCCAGCGGAGGAAGGGTTCAAGGAAGAGGGTAAATAGGAAGGGAGAGAGGATGTCCCCCTGCAGGGTGCCACGATAAATGTCTATGGATGGGGTGGGGCCGTACGGGGTAATGTAGTCGGTGGAAGAGATGCCGTAGAGGTGTTCGCAGGTGTCGATAAAGGTGGGGGGCATACCGAGTTGGCGCATGTGTTTAAAAATGATGCAGTGGTCGGCTGCGTTGAAGGCGCCCTTGAAGTCGGCACACATGACGTAGAAGTCCTTGTGATAGAGCTTGGCGTCAAGGAGAGAGTGTCGTGTATGCTGCGGTGTTTCCGGAATCCATCATGTTGGTCGCTAAGGACGCCGTGAGTTTATGCGTACTTTGAGCCTGCGTCTTTTATTAGTGCGGTCCAGAGTTTGAGGAGGTTGTTCATGAAGGCTATGGGGCGATAGTTGTCGAAAAGGATCGGATCACCTTTCTTATGAAGGAGGAATGTGGTGCTATGGCACCATTCTCGAGGGGTGTAGGACTTGTATGCAAGGAGGGGGAGGAGAGAGAAGAGGGCGGAGCGGGTCGCCGGGAGCAGGAATTCGATGATTTCGTTAGGGATACCGTCGGGGCCGGGGGATTTGCCCGTGCCGAGCGAGTGAATAGTTTTATCGAATGTGTCGCAGGTTAGCATGTCGGCAAGGGTGAGGGAGGGGTCTCCGCGGGGTTCGATGGTAAAGTTGTCAAGGTTATCCGGGAGTTCCCACGGGGGGGTGGGTAGTACGGGTGGGGTGGCGCGGCTGAGCTCGGCGTCGAAGTGTGAGTGAACCGCCTCTACGACGTCGGAGGGAGAGGTTGCTTTACTTTTATCGGGTTTGGTGATTCTATGGAGGGTCGAGGTCGCGCTGCTGGGGGGGAGGAGGCCGCTTCGAATTTTTAAGAGGCGGTGGGAGGATTTCGGGCAAGCGTCGTAGGCCGTATTGGCTCGCGTTTTTATTTTCCTCAATATATCCGTGGTGGTGGCTCGAAGGAGGTGGCGTATGCATGCTTGGCACTGTTGTTTGTTGGCCGCATGGGTGAGATAGTCGGTCGTATTTAAGAGGGTCTGGGCTAGGGGTGGGGGCCGCTATTGGTACAACATCGGCGAAGTTTTTGGATGTGTTTGCGTGTTTACTTAGTTAGCCAATTGGGGGTGAGGGACGTGTGAGGTGGACGGGGTTTCTTCGGGGGGAGGAGGGGCCATATGGTGGCTGCGTGGTCCATGTGGTGGGAGAGAAGGTGGTGAATTGCGAGGCGAGGGTGTCGAGGGTGTCGGGGGAGGCCGTAGACGGGGGTGTACTGGGTATGGCTGCATGGAGGGTGGCCGTTTGGTTGATGAGGTCGGGTGTGCTGTTTTGGTACGCTTTTATGTGGTCGGATGTGAGGGGAAGTTTGAAGCTGAACTTGCGGGTGGTGTGGTGTGTGTGGGGGTGAGCATGGGGTGGGGGGGGGATGGGCCATGAGAGGGGAGGGGGCAGGAATGACAAGGTGGATGGCTGAGTGGTCGGCGAAGTGCGAGGGGGAGGGGAAGACCGAGCAAGCGGACGGTGAGAGGTCGAGAGGAGAGGGAGGTGAGGTGAGTTAGTGGTTAAGGCAACCGCCGCTGCGAGGGAAGGTAGGGATGGGGGGTGTAGGGGAAGGAGGTGGGGTTTGAGTAGTGAGGTGAGGGCGGGGTTACCAGTACCTTGTGTGGTGGTCGATTAGAAGTCCCCTCCCCAGAGGACGCGGTGGTTCGGGTGGTCGTCGGCCATGTGGAGGCCCCACGTTGCAACTTCAGCGTATAAGCGTGTTAGCTGGGGGTTGTGGAGTTGGGGCATGTAGGCGCCGAGGAGGAGGTAGGGGGTGCATCAGTGTGGGACTATGGTTAATCCAACGATGTGGGGGGTGAGGTGGGAGGGTGGGGTTAGGACATTGGCGGATTGGAACGAGGCTCGGCGGACCGCGAAGAGGACGCATGCAATGGGTAGGGGCACAGGTGACTAGTATGGTCTAGAGCTTTTGAGGAGGTATTGGGGGAGGGCGATACGCCAGCGGGATTTATGGTTGGCGTGGTTGGTTTCGGTGAGGATGTGGACGTCCGGGTGGTGTGTGGTTGTGAGGTGTTCGACGTCCACAATGGAGGTGTGGAGGCCACGGGTGTTGGGGTTGATGAGGTAGAGTGGTTGGGCTATGTGGTTCGGGAGGATTGGAGAGGGGAGGGGGTCGGGAGGGTTGGAAGGGTTGGAAGGGTCGATGAGGGGGGGCGGATGACTGGAGGTAACATGGGGGGAGGTGGGAGGGAGGGAGGGGCATGGGGGCATGGGAGGGGCGGGGTGGGTGGTGGGGGAAGGGCGGGTAGTGGGAGTGGAGGGGGGGAGGGGGTGAGGGGGGGGTGGAGGGCGGTGAGCAGTTGGGAGCGCCCGACCGGGAGGGGAGTGGAGCGGAAGGTGTGGTGCCACATGGGTGAGTGTAGGGAGTAGACAATGGTACGGGGGTCGAAGTAAGGGGGTTTGTAAGTGTGGTCGGTGGGAGCTGTGGTGATGAAGAAAGTATATAATAGGGTGTGGGTTCCGCACGACCATGCGTGGGACGTGTCATTTTGACGAGGGGGGTTAAGTAAGCGTAGGTCGCCGACGAGCGGGGGGGGGGTGAAGAGTTCCATGAGGCTAGAAGATCGAGAGAGAGAGTGAGGAGGTTGGGAGGGAGGGGTGGTGGAGGGAGTCAATCCAGGTAGCCGAGGAGTGGGTTAAGTGGAGGAGACCGAAGTGGGAGTGTTGCCATGTGAGGACGATTAGGGGGTGGTTAGGCGTGCCAGGGTGAGGGGGGGAGCCTATGTTAGAGAGGTTAGTCCATTGGCTAGGGTAGAACGAATGGTGGTGGAAGTTATCAACTTCGTTATTGGTGATGATGGTATAGGAGGTAGAGGCGGTGGAGTGGAGTTTAGCGAGGGAGTTAGCGATGCACTATAGGTTCGAGAGATCTTGGTATTGTCCCCATAGGAAAGAGAGCACCGCGGATGAGTCAAGGTTGCCAATGGGGTTGGGTAGCCCATGTTCGAGATTTAAGTCAATTTGGTAGTTGTGTAGTTTGATGTTGCAGGTGTGTGAATTAAAGTGGACTGGGAGGGAGGATCGAAGCGAGGTGGTTACAATATGGTTGCGGATGTCGGGCTTGTGGGCATGGGGGTGTCGTGGGGTCTAACCTCTAGGCCGTGAGGCCCGTCCTTTGGGGACCGAGTTAGGGATGGGGTTCGGCCGTGTTGGCCGGGGGTGACCTGTGGGGGCTGGTTGGGCTGCCGGAGGGGAGCGGGGCGGAGGAGGGGGTGCACGTCTCTCCTAGGTCGCCATCTAGCAGGTCCTCGAGGTCTTCAAGGGTTTAGTCATCGTCGTTCCGGGAGTCGGAGGGGATGGGGGCGAGGGTGGGGTTGAGGGAAGGGGTAGATTCAAGGGGGATAAGGGGGGGAGTGTGAGGGGGGAAGGGAGGGAGGAGGGCGGGCGGGAGGAGGGATTTTAGAAAGGCGGGAGGCGGTAGGAGGGGGGGGGGGGTTTCCTATGGGAGGGGCGTGTGGGCTTTGTGATGCCTGCCGGGGGTGCGGGTTTGAGTGAGGGGTCGGTGGGAGGCCGGTTGGAGGGGGAGGAATCCATGTGGTCGGGTGGGGATGAGGTGGGGATGTGCGGGGGAGAGGTGGGTGGAGGGTCGGGGGTAGGAGGGGAGAGGCGGGTGGGGGGGGGGGGGGGGGCGTTGGAGGGGGTGGAGAGGACGTGGGTTGGTTTGGGGTCAATGTGTGTGAGAGGTGAGGAGGAGGAGTCCATTGGGTCGGTGGAGTCTTCGGTGATGGTGAGGAGTGGGGTGTGGGGAATGGTGCCGAGATGGGGTGTGGAGGAGGGGCCGACGGAGTTGACGGTGGGGTTGGAGGGGGGAGTGGGAAGGGGGTGGAGCGGTGCTTTTTGGAGGGGGGGGGAGGTGTGGGACTGGGTGGGGACTAGATGTGGAGGGATGGAGGAGAGCTGAATGTCGGGGAGGGAGTTGAGGTCTAGGGGGTGTCTTCTTCGGCGTCCGGCATTAAGAAGTCGGAGGTCTCGAGGGGCCACAGGTTGGAGACGTTGCATTCTCGGAGGTGGTGAGTCAATTGGAGGAGGAGGGCAGGGAGGTTGCGGTATAGGATGTTGCGTTTGGTGAGAGTGAGTGGAGGTGGAGAGGGGGTGGTGGTGAAAACTGGGTCCGAAAGGCGGGCCTTACCAAAGGTGGAGTAGTGGTGGGGGGTGATGGTGAGGGTGGAAGGGGTTTGGGTGTGTGCGCCTCTGTGCATGAATGTGTGTTGGGGGGGATTGGGACTATGCCGTTGGTGGAGATGAGGATGCAGTACATTTCCGTGGTGAGAGATATTTGGTGATGGTGGTGATGGTGGGGGAGGTGGAGGGGTGGGAACGGAAGTATGAGCCGTCCGGATATTTCTGGAGGGATGTGTGATGGGTGAGGTCGAGGGGGGTGTGGGGTATTGAGGGTTTGTGGTATGTTGTGAATTCACGTGCGGTTTGGTGGAGCAAGGTGTATAACCAGTGTTTGGATGGAATGACGCCTTCGGCGGAGATGCAAGGGAGGGAGAGGGTGTGGCGGGACTGGATGAGGACCGTAGTGAGGCATGTGGCCGCCCATGAGGTGCATGGGACGTGTCCCGTGACTGGGGGAGGTGTGATGGTGATGGTATGAAGATAATGGTTGGGGGGTACAGTTTCGTGAAGTGAATAAGGGAGAATGTGTAGTGAAATTGGGCCTGAATATAAATGGATGGGTTTATTGGGCAGGTGGAGGATATTTACCCAGAGGAAGGAGGTGTCACCCTCGATCGGGGTGGGGACGTCCACTGGCTAGAGTGCGTCCGCGAATTGGAGGAGGAATTGGGTCGATTCGGGTAGGTCCTCGACCTGGCAGGTGGGGGGGCGTGGGAGCGGTTCCTGCGGGGACGAACTCGACCGCGAGACGGGAGGTGAGCAAGTCTTGTAGGAGGGCGATGGTTTTTGGGCCGGAGAGATCAATGAAGAGGGGGGAGCGGATTTTGATGCGGCGGCCTGAGACTGTGGTGACCGATGCAGCTCTCCGGAACTAGATTTTCTGCTCACGTAGTTAAGCAAACAAGGAAGGAGAAGACGCGGCGGTGGGTGGCGCCGGACCGGCCGAACGGAGTTCATGTTGTCTTGAAGCGAGTTGGTACATGAGGCCGACCGCTACGCAGGAAGTGGGGATGTCCAAACGAACCTTTTGGAAGCCCGATGCGAGTTCGACGGGCAGGGAGCTTGTGTCGTAGTATGTTGGCGCTGTCGGGTGGTGTGTGCGAGTGGTGCTCGCTGTCCAACGCGATTGGTGGACGAGTTCGCGGCCGATTATATTTTTGACGCGGGTGGGGAGGTCGTCGAGCTGTTTGAGGCTTTCGAGCAGCCAGCGACGGGCGATCGAGCAGGCCGAGGGCACCGATTCCGAGGGTTGGGTCGAGTCCTAGCATCCCGTTGTGTAGTGCTTATGTACAAGGTAGCTATTTGACATCCTAGTACTTAGTGTTATGCGATTAGCGGTACTCTATTCCCTATATTAGTGGCGGTCGGCCGGCCATGCCGGTGCCGTCGCCGGCCGCGCCATCTCTCTCCTCACACTTCTCTAGTCACCACTGCCGGCCCCCTTGTGGGGCCGGCACGACCTACGTGTAACTATCCAATCCCAACTCTAACACGAGTCTAGGAGGAAGACTCCGTGCATCCAGACACACGAGTCTAGGAGGAAGACGCCCCATCCAACGGGCGAGATGGGGGGGGGGAGGTGGAAAACTGGCATGTGAAGAGGTATGTGTCGATCATGCGTGTTGAGAAGTCGTCGGCCGGCCCTAGGTCAGTAGTTGACCGGGGGGGCGCGAGGACTAGGGGAGTCACGAGTCCTCGAATAGGGGAGGGGTCCATTGCATTGCCCAAGTTTTGAACGGCTGGGGGTGGTTGACGAACCGTGAGGAACGGGGCGAGAGGATGTCCCGCGAGGCGGGTCATGGGGTTGGAGAGGTCCACGGGACGCGCATGCTCCGGGCGATCCCGCAGGAGCACCTGTCTGTATGTGGGGGGGGTTAGGGGTCGACGACATGTTGATCTAGTGTGGTTCGCAGTGTGGATAGCAGAGAGGGTAGTTTGTAAGATGTATTCGAGTCGGATTCGTAGTGGGTTGCGTGTGTTGGATGCACACGACCAGGCGTGATGGGGCCTAGGTTTGGTGGTTGTTGACGGCGGACGTAAACGTAAGGACGCTCGGTGGGGCGCGGTGTGGCGCGCCGCCCCCGGGGAGGGGGGGGTTTGTAATCGATGGTTGTTTTTGTCTGTTCGTAGTACTAAAGTGGGTACACGTTAGGATTTCGAAGTGGATGGCGCGAGAGCTGCGGGGGGACGAATTTCAAAACTCGGAAAGCTGCGCCTTGCTGTGTGTACCGTCTGGTGTCGCTACGGATCCACTAACTTGGGTGAGCTAAGCTCGGTTGGGAAGAGGTGGACGGTGCCTGTTGTTCAACGAGCCCTATGTCCACCAGTTTGTCGCTCATTGGGAGGCCATGCCCAGAGCGAAGACGGTCGGCGTTGCTCATTCGAGCTACCGACCCATTTCCGTTTTGCGGTTCAATAGTACTTAAGTAGTTCTTTGGATCATATTACTATCTTTAGTGACGGTAGGTTGCGTTTTTTGCGTAATTTACTAGTCTGACATGTAGCGGGAAAAACTGTCCCCGGGCGAATTAGCCCACGCGTGATAGCGACCGGCGAGGAAGAGGCAAAGCCAACAAGGCCGTTAGAGGTGTGTAGGCACGCAAAGCATAGACGGGCGCTTGTGTTGACTCCCCCCTTTCGCCGTGGGAAAGGTTAGCTCCTCGTTAAGATAGTTGAGCGTTGCGGGGTTGCCTTGGGGAAAAACAATAACCGCACTAATTAAATTACGCACGGGCCGAATTTTCGCGGGTCGGTTTTAAAAAACCAGATCCGGTCGAGAGCATCGGTAGGCTGAGGGCTAGATAAGACTGAAATTTGGGTGGGGCGAGCATGGCGCCGGGCGCTTTACAAACGCTCTTCTCCTTTTTACGTGGGAGATGGTCTATTAGTCGCGGACAACCAGCTCGAAGGCGAAGCGTGGTGTTGGTCGGACGATAAATTGCCAGCGTGGCGCCGAGCGCTTTAGACACACTCTTCTCTTTTTACAAGGGAGTAGGTAGGACTAGCGTGGCGCCGAGCGCTTTACTCACGCTCTTCTCTAGTGTAACTAGGTGGAGGGCCCATAACATGTTCGAATTGGGAACGGATAGTTACACGGAGGTCGTGCCGGCCCCACAAGGGCGCCGGCTGTGGTGAATAGAGAAGTGAGAGGAGTGAGATGGCGGCCGGCGAAGGCACCGGCAGGGCCGGCCGACCGCCACTGATAGGGAATAGAGTACCGCTAATAGCATAACACTAATTACTAGAATGACAAATAGGTACGTTGTACATAAGCACTAGGCAACGAGATGCAAGTGCTAACAGTTCCCTAAGGGACGGCGAAACGTCAACGAACCCGATATGAAGACGGCGTTTAGGATCGACACCGGGCCCACATATCGACACCGGGTGGTTTCAAGCTTTGATGGAGGGATGTCTTGCTGCGGTTCCACCGAACCATGACTTTGTTGGGAACGATATGGGTGTTAAAAACATCCATTTTGTGGCATGTGATGGATACCAAGCAAGCTTGATAGAGTCCTACATCGACGGTCACATCAACAAGCAAAAGTCCATAGTTTCAAGGCGATAGGAACGTCACGCCAAGATATGCCATCACCCGACTCAGTTTATACAATTCCAAGACCCAATACTTCCACTTTGCTAGCCAATATGCCAGAGAAATTTCATCACAAAAGCAACATTTAAAGAAAGCCTTTGGCGGAAAGGAGATTCCCAAACGCAAAATGGATGTATCCATCCACAAAGCGGCTACGTTGGATGCTTTTGTGACCGTAGTCAAGGAGGATACCAACGGCCCGAAACTTACGGTTCTATCGAACCATGCAAACACGGTTAGTGTGGAAGATAACTCACGCAAACGTAGTTACACTCACACTCACGCAAACATGACAGTCACAGAGACAACCAGCCTACATGCGTGGTGTCGGAATAACATAAGTGAGAGAGCTGTAGCCTAACGACAACTATGTACCGAGTCAAACAGTTTATCGGTATGTCCGATCTAGACATGTACTAATCATATCTAGAGTAGCTTACAATAGCTATCTGCAATTAATACTTATACGGTATTACTTACAACACTCCCCCTGACGGTAGCTACGGGATGAAGCGTTGCATTGGGTCTTGTCCTCCAAGGATCGCACTTCGGTGTCTTGCCAATGCATGTCATGAGAGGGGTTTGGTGAGCATGTCATCCACCATATGGTCAGTGGGGAGGTATCTCAACTTGATGGTTCCCTGCTCCACGTGGTCTTTGCGGAAGTGCCACTTTAGACCGATGTGCTTAGTCTTCTCGCTGACCAAGGCATTCTGGGAGTATGCAATGGCGCTTTGGTTGTCCTCCCATATGGTGGTGGTTTCGGTGATGGGGGAGTTGGAGATTTCCCCCATGAGTTGTCGGAGTTGGAGTCCCTCCTTGGTGGCGTCAGCCGCAGAGTAGTACTCGGCTTCACACGTGGATTGAGCCACACATGTTTGTTGTTTGGACTTGTAACTGATGGGCCCGCGCCCGAGGGTGAAGAGATAACCGGAGCGAGACTTGCGGGTGCTGCTGTCGTTGGCCCACTCAGCGTCGGCAAAGCCTGTGAGTTGGAGGCTGTGGTCCATGCCCCCCCCCCCCCCCCCCCAACGTCAGGCGCATGTCGATGGTGCCATGAAGGCAGCGGAGAACCTTTTTCAGAGCCTTCAAGTGTGCCTCCGTGGGTGAGGCTTGGGCGGAGCCGAGGATGCTTAACACCGTGGAGACATCGGGGCGCGTGCAGACGGCTACGTATTGGAGGCTGCCCAAGAGGCTGGGGTAGACGTCCTTGGCCACCCCGGTGAGAGAGGGCGAGGTCATGTGCGCGAGGCCGGCTAGAAAGCTATGGGAAGTGACGACGGCTTAGAGTCGGACATGCCGTACTTGGCGAGTATGTCGCGCAGGTACTTGGATTGGTCCAGCGAGATGGTGCGCATGGAGCGGTCGCGGGTAATGTGCATGCCGAGGAGTTGGGAGAGATCGCCGAGGTCCTTGATCTTGAACCGTGCTCCGAGTTGAGCTTTGAACGATGCGAGCCAAGTGGCATCATTGCAGGCCGCGGGAATGTCATCGACGTACAGGGAGATCATGGCGAAAACGTGGCCGGTGCGAAAGATGTAGATGCACGGGTCGGAGACGCATTGTTGCCATCCATTGTCGACGAGCCATGCACGAAGTAGCATGTTGAACTCGCGGGGGGGCTGCTTAAGGCCGTAGAGGCAGCGCTTGAGGTGACACACTTTGGACGTGCCATCGTTGAAGCCGAGGGGCTGGCGGATGTACACGTCTTGCCGGATGGGAGCGTAGAGAAACGTTGTGTCGATGCCAAGCTGGCAGAGTTCAAGGTCGCGGGCGGCTTCGGTGATCAGGAAGAGACGCAGGCTGGCCATGCGGATGACTAGGGGGAAGGTCTATGTGTAGTCCAGTCCAGCGCGTTGGCTGCACCCCTTGGCGACGAACCGCGCTTTGAAGCGGGAGACGTCGTCGGCTGTATCCGACTTGACTTTGAAGATCCACGTGTTGTTAACGACCATTCGGCCGGGGGGGGAAGTCCACAAGTTCCCACGTGCCGTTGGCGATGAGGGAGGCATACTCGTGCCCCATAGCTGCTTGCCACTGGGGGGCTTGGGCGCTGTCCAGCGCAGCCCGGTAGGATTTCGGTTCCACACACTCCCGGGCGGAGTCGAGGGCGACGGCAGTAGGGGACGTGCATGCAAGTGTGTGCGGGGGACCCGTGATAAGGTCGGGAACGTGAGGGTGCTCAAATATGTCCTCTTGAGCTTTGCCATGTTCAGGATCACAACACGCCGTCAAGAGGGTCGGGGGGTAGTCGGACAAGTGGGCAACAACTATCGCCGTATCGAATGGGGTGTGGGCGGAGCCGAGCATGGCGAGGGGCTGCGGGGGGGGGGAGGGGGGGGGGGGGGGGGTGTTGGTAATGTGAGGTCAATGGGGTGGGATAGGGGTGAGGCTGCGGGTACGTCTGCCGAAGAGTCGGTGATGACCGCGTCGACGGAGGGATGTGTGCCGAAGCATGGGGTGTCTTCCTGAAAGACAACATGGACGGGAGTGGTGATGCGACGCGTTTCCGGGTTGTAGACACGGTACCCGGGTGCGTCAAGGGGGTAGCCCACCATGACGCCGCGAAATGATTTTTCACTGAGTTTCCGACGTTGTTTGTCGGGAACCTTAACGAAAACGGCGCAGCCGAAGACGCGGAACTTGTAGGCATCGGGCACATACGACGTAAGGAGTGTGAGGGGGGCGCCACCATTGGGTCCGACTGAGCGACTGTACGTGCGGTTGCGAAGGTACACAACAGTGCTGATAGCGCACGACCACATGGAGCTGGGAACGGCCATGCTGTGAAGCATCGCCGACGCATTGTCCCGGATAGTGCGCCAAGGACGTTCGGCTTTGCCGAGCATGTGGTGGGCGTATGGGGCAGAGAACTAGACCCCGACGCCGAGGTGTGCACACATCCGGCGAGTGACAACAGCTTCAAACACAGAGTCGGAGTCAAACTTGAGGACTGGTGCGAACGCGCCCGACTAAGAGTGATGGCGGGCATGCAAGTGTTTGATGTCCAAGAGGATTGTTTCTAACTCCGAACATGCGTCATCGTTAGACTTAAGGAACCGCACCCACATGTAGTTGGTGTGGTGGTCGATGACGAGCAAGTAGTAGCGGAGGCCATGTGGGGAGGGGACATTGACTAGTCCCCATAGATCAGCGGACATGTTGAGGAGGGGGCGGGATGGTTTCGCGCAAGCGGCGGTGTTGCGCGGGGCAGCTGTGGCTTTGTGTAATAAGTAAGAGTCGCAAGAAACTTTGTTTACATAGCTAGCTAACGCAGGGCTAGTCGGGACACCGTGAGTATGTTGGGCATGTAGGCTTTTCATGTTCAGGTGTCCAAACCGACGGTGCCATAGTACCGGGTCACTCTGGGCAGTAAGGGCAACCCGAGGTGAGGGGTTAGGTGCCGACGTTGCGGATGGGCTTGAAGGGAGCTCCGGCTGGTGGGGAAGGAGGTAGAGACCGTTTCCGGACGGTTCTAGCACACCCATGCATGTGGGTACCAAAATCAGACCAGTGTCAGAGTTAGAGGGGAAGATGAATTCACAGCCGTTGTGCGTTTGCATTTGGCTGACACTAAGAAGTCTGCCGATACCTCGAGCGGAGCGAGATGATAGGTCGGGGGTGTATAGTGCATACATTGTGCGGTGAATAAGCTGGCCAAAGGCAAGTCTGTCAGAAATCCGCACTGAGCCACTGCCCTCAACGTCAACGCCAACTCCTCCCACGCGAGAGGGAGCAGAGGGGGGTGTGAACTCTACAAAGTCATCTCGGAACGCGGTGAGGTTAATCGTGCAGGCGGAATCAACGACCCAGAAATGTGACAGGTTACGACCTGGGGTGAGGGAAGAGAATGCCACAAAGCTGAAGGGGACACTCACCTCGTCGTCATCGCAGTCATCCGCGCAGTCCTCGAGGGTGGGTAATCTGCCGGCGTCATCGACGGGGGCGTCGTCGGCAGGGACGTCGCTCAGCAGAGGAGCGTGAGCAGAGGTAGTGCCACCGGGGGCGCCGTACTTTTGGACGGTCATCTTACGCTTGGCGAGGTTCCACTTAAGGATAGCGTCATCCGGGGCAGGGCAGGCGGACATGAGGTGGTTGAGGCTGCCACATACGCCACACTTGTTGGGTCGACTACCGCGAGGATTACGGTGTGGTTGGCCACAACCGTTGGTCGAGCTGCGGCCTGCAGCGACGAACGCGGAGATGGGAGGGGGTGATGCGACCGGAGCGGGTGTGTCCGGGGCAGGGTCGTCGTCCATGCTGTGCGCGAGGTGGAGGATGCTGGCCATCACTTCACCAACCGACAATAGTTAGTTTGTGTCAAATGCGTTGATGAAGCATTGTTTAGCTTGACCGTGTGGGCCGCTGCTGGAAATACCGCGCAGCATGAGGAGACCGAGGTTGTGGGGGTGGATGGCAGCGGAGCCATCAACCATTTGGCACGTCCCGTTGTAGTCATCAAATGTTTGGCGCATGGAGTGGACATAGTCACTGAGTGACTGGCCAGGGCGCTGTCTGACCATCAGGCTCTCCGAGAGGGACAGGGAGCGAGCAAAAGACCGACAGTCGAGGCGTGCACAAAGGATGTCCCACGCGGCAGCGGCGCAGTCAAGGCGGGCCGGAGAAACGCATTTCATCGCCTGGTCAGCTCGCTGATTCGCGCTAGCTAGATGGAGGAGCAGCGTGTAGGCGTAGTGTTGCGCTGGTTCGTCCAGCCAGACGCCGGAGTCGCGGATGGCCAACTGCGGAATGAGATATGCGGCCTTGATGGAGAGAAAATTAAGGAAGGTCCTCTTCCATTGCTTAAAGTCCGTGGTCGGGCCCATGATGGGGACCGACATCTTCATGGACCGGTTGAGGGCGTCCTTGTCGAAGCCGGGGGCTTCATGTACCGCTCGGCCGATGACAACCGGGTCAATGGTGGGGCGACGACCGCCGCGGGTGGTGTGGCCGCCACGCTGGGTTGGGGGAGAATGCCGTCCATGGAAGGGAGGAGGTGGACCACCGGGAAAGGGAGAGCGGCCGGTCATGGTATGCGGCGGGCCGTACGTGCGCGGGTGGCCACGGGAGGGAGGGACGTGGTGGGGGCGCGCCTCCGGGAATAGAGGTCCGGGGCTTTGAAGGGCATATCCGCCGGGGGGTTATGGTGGGGGTGGTGGGAGGTGATCAACCGGTAGCTCGTGAAGCGAGGGCTCGCGGTGCGCATCGGGACGCGAGGGCTCGCGGAGCGCATCGGGACGGCGTTGTGCGACGGTGGGGTCGTCAACATGAGATGCAGCGGTAGCTGCAGCGAAGGCCGGTTGTGCGTCCGGATGGGCGGAGCCAAGCAGAGGATGCTCAAGCAGGGGGGGGTGTGCACGTCGTGGCAGTCCCGAGAGGGTTCGAGCTGTGCATCGCGGCGGCGCTGATCGACATGGGTGTCGGGATTAGCACCCGCACCCGCAGCAGCAGCAGCGTCGGCCGACTGCGCGTCCATGCGAGAGTTAATGAGCGCCATTTGCTCAAGGACGAGCGCGAGAGTATCCGGGGTGCGATCGAGAGTGCTCTGCTGTGAGCCGAGGTCAGGGGAAGCAGGAGGCGAAACAAGCGGAGAGTCGGCACAGCGAGTTTTTGGCGCCATTTTGACAGAGGGCGTAAAAGAAAGAATAGAATAAAAAACAGGCAGCGGTAAAAACCGCTATCCGGACTTGTGCCTAACAGTGGTTTCAAGGAGACGGCTTGATACCCGCCGACCCCTCGGCCTAAAGCCCCGGGGTGTCTCAAAGCACCTTTTTTGTATCCTCCACCCTATGTGGGGCACAAGTCGAGGCCAAGGCCATGATAGGTGAAGCGCTGCGCTGGCGGCTGAGTCGCTAAGATAATATTAAAATAAAAAGGTAAGCTATGGCTGTCGTGCAGCCTGTGGATGCGTATTCACCCGATAGTGCGCCCCCCTCCCTTCTCCAACTTGGACATGTGTGCACCCTGTCCACACACGACGAGTGCGTCGGTGTGGGTAGCTGTCTGTCGCCTTCGAGTAGCTGACGTAAGAGGGGTGGAGGTGGGTTTTAAATCGCAGTTTATACTGGCAATGTCGCCGACTACAAGGTGAAAGTACTACGGGTTTATCTAAACTTGCCTTCTGCGGGAGAGCTGTCGATCGTAGCTCGCCGAACCAGGTTGTCGCGCGTAAGTGACGTGAGTCGAGGGCCTATAACCTATTGAATCATGCAAACACGTTAGTGTGGAAGATAACTCACGCAAACGTAGTTACAGTCAAAGTCACGCAAACATGACATCCACAGAGACAACCAACCTACATGCGTGGTGTCGGAATAACTTAAGTGAGAGAGCTGTAGCCTAGCGACAGCCCTGTACCGAGTCAAACAGTTTATCGGTATGTCCGATCTAGACATATACTAAGAATATCTAGAGTAGCTTACAGTAGCTATCTGCAACTAATACTTAAAAGGTATTTATTACAACAGGTGCAGCTTGCCTTCGGAGTGTAGACGTCCACGAAACTTGCAGTGGAAACTTCCTTCGGAATGGAAACGTTCCTGAAACTAGCAGTGGAGCATGCCTTCGGACTATAGACGTTAACGAAACTTAAAGTAGAGCATGCCTTCGGAATGGAGACGTTTCCGAAACTAACGGTAGAGCATGCCTTCGGAATGGAAACGTTCCCAAAACTAACGGTAGAGCTTTCCTTCGGAATGGAAACGTTCCCGAAACTTTAAGTGGAGCATGCCTTCAGACTGTAGACGTTCCCGTTACTTACAGTGGAGTATGTCTTCGGAATTTAGACGTTCCCGAAAGTTACGGTGGATCTTGCCTTCGGAATGGAGACGATGAGACAGAGTCACAGTCACAGCCACAGTCACGATGCTTAAACATAAAGATTATGGGCCTTAGAGCAAGGCAAACGACGCGCATCGATTGCCCCGAATTTATATCATCTAGGCGCGCGAAGAGGAGGGCCCCGTGCGAGACCATGGGACGGCGGATCACATGAGACCTACTACGACGGCACACATCTCACAGACCGACACGGACCCGAACCCGGCACCGTGAGGGGACAACACAACATAATCCCCTCACGCCCCGGAGGATCCCGGCCGGGCGTATCCCCCCGGTCCTGCGCCAAGCCCATGACCCATAGGGTGGGCAATAGGCCGGGGACCCATGGGTCAACCTCTCTCCGCGGGGTGAGGGCTTGATGGACTGAGATCCGCCCGACCCAAGCTACCCTAATCTGGGTCCGCCGACTCCCGAGGCCATCCCATCCAGTGGGCTCCCAGAAATCGAACGCCAACCCGGGCCGGTGGTGGAGCCTCTCTCGTCTGACGTTTATCACTTTTCCGGATTAGTGTATGTTTGAATTTCATTCTCACTGCGCAAACAACGTAAAGCAATCCAATGGAGAGGAGCGTAACACATCAACAACCCATACCCCAATTCATGCGCCTTCATGATGGATCGCCACGCTTTTCACTTCGGATGTGGCGCGGCTGGTTGGGGGGTCGACCCAAAAACCCACAACCCGTGCACCGGGCCCGTCTAGAGGGTTCTTAAGGCCACCGGCACCTCCCATAATATGATAACCGCACATAATACGACGCCCGGCATGGTTCTCATGTTCGTACAAATAACCTAGCGACTCAGACCCATAATCGGTAGTAAGGCTAGCGAGGGTCGCATCAGCAACGTAATGGGCGGGTTCATCATGTAGCGCAAGCGAAGGGACGTTGAGGCCCCCGAACTCCGCGGGGAGAGTGAACTAACGCGTGATTGCGGAATCATTTTGATTATGTGTATGTACGGCGCCCGCCGGCGGCGCAGCGGCGGCGGCCCCGGAGGGGGGTGCGCTCGCAGGCCCGTCGGCACCTACCTCTACCTCCACGCGGTGGGCGCTGGTAACCCCATAGCCGTGCCAGGCCTGGCACGGTAGGGGGCTGAACGAGGTACCGACAGCTGCGATCCACGGGATCAGCTGCTGTCGGGAAGCCATGTACGGAGGGTTTTGAAAAAACATAATATCCGTACACCAGCACAGGGATCTCCCGCTCGGCCAGTCCGATATGTCTTTTCCGCGACTAAATACTCGCAGATACTCTC
Organism: Tetraselmis chui; assembly: GCA_026401115.1. NCBI lineage: Eukaryota > Viridiplantae > Chlorophyta > Chlorodendrophyceae > Chlorodendrales > Chlorodendraceae > Tetraselmis > Tetraselmis chui. The sequence goes on from JAPMLY010001168.1 coordinate 35,464, forward strand.
CCGACGATGGGGCGGGAGCGGCGTTTGCGAAATATTTTTTGGCGAAGAGGGGTACGGACGGATCAGCGGAGGGACGAGGGTGTTGGAGCTGGCGGCGGACAGCTGGGAAGCAGCGCTAGGGACGGCGCTCGCTAGCAGTCGCCAGCCTTGCGAGAGCCTTAGGTCTCCCCCGGGGGCGAGGCATGATGCTACGCAGGACGGAGGTTGGTCGCAGCCGGAGGAGCGGCACGGTCTGGCGGCGGCGGTCCCAAGGATCGCCCGCCGCCGGAAAAGCCCGGTACGGGGGGTTTTTGGAAAAATTCCCGTACCCTCCATCTTTTGAGGACCGGCGACTCAATCCATGTGTTCTTCCAGCCCCTTCCCTAGTCGGTACCCGGTTATTGACATGCCGCCTCAGGCAATGTGCCTAGGGTTATCGTAACGGCACACTGCTCGTAAAGGCGGCCCCCTAACAACGTAAACCACCGGGGAAGGGCACGGACGGCCACAGCGCGATCAGATAGGTGTTGGAAACAGACGGGGAAAGGACATGGGACATGAGAAAATCTGGCTCGGGGGCGGGAGAGCCAGCCGGACACCGTCAGCAGCCTAGTTCTTTTCTCTTCTCAGCCCCCGCAGGAGGAGAGAAGACTCGGCTAGGTGGCGAGCTGCGTCGAGAGGAGCGGCTAATACCTCGGGCGGGGTTGGGCACGGATCGAGGCGGGACCGACGACGACCTATGCGAGGGGGGTTTTTCACCTGCCTTTCCCCCCAAGCTCCGGTACGACCGGAGTCGCACAGGAGCCGAGGTCAGGCAGGTTCGCCTCGACCAGCTCAAGCTGAACAGCCTTGCTAATCAGCGACCCCGCAGCGACTGGAGCAGGCCGCGTATCGTGGAGACTAGCGACATTTTTTATTTCATACTGTATCCAAAAAGAAACACGTATAGATCAAAAAATAATAAATACATGGATATGGGTATGTTTTAGACGGTATCGTTGCCATTGGAGAGGTTGCCAGTGGAGAGGTATCGTTGCCAGTGGAGAGGTATCGTTGCCATTGGAGAGGTTGGGATTAGTGGTTCAATGGTCTACCTCACGCTTCTAAGTCCAGCTAGGCATAGCATAAGGGGGGGCCCAGAGACTCTAGCCGGTTTTACTGGTATTGGAGTAAAATATTTCAATTTCAAATATTTCAATTTCAATATGTACGCGTGTTGGCTTAGCTTTAAATTTACGAGCATATGACTTCGTATCACAAGAAATTCGTGTTGCTGAAGATCCAAAATTTGAAACAGGTGAACGTGAAGTAACGTTAGGTTTTGTTGATTTAATGCGTGATGCTTATACCTGCAGTGTAACCCGCAAAATGCGAAAGACATCATACCGAACAACAATATCCGCGGTAGCCAGGTACGGGCGACAAGCATCACGGGGGAGGGAACGGAGCACAACGCCATAGAGACGTACCGCAAACGTTAGCATAAGGCGAAAAGTTGAGTGCGGGCCTCTAAAGTCCGATGCCGAGAAGTCCACAGTTTGGTCATATATTGTTTTGTTGCGCCGCGACCGAGTCTTTAAGCCAAGAATGGATACAATTGATATTGATGTGGGACGCCGGGGGTCCGTCCGACATCGAAAAGTCCATCGCAAGGGAGGCACCTAGGGTTGTCGGGGATGGAAATAGATGGTTACACGTAAGGCCGTGCCGGCTCAACAAGGGGGCCAACCGTGGTGACTAGAGAAGTGAAAGGATATATATGGCGGCCGGCGAAGGCACCGGCATGACCGGCCGACCGCCACTATGAGAGAAATAGCTTACTCATGATAGCATAATAACGCCAAGAACTAAGATGACATATAGTTGCCTTGTACATAAGCACTAGGTAACGGGATGGTACATGTAACACCCCATCACGGTAGCCGAGGACTTGCAGTCGCCCTAGCTTGTCTCAAGGAAGTCGTCATCTTGGTCATAGGTACTGTGTTGATAGCGCATGTCTCTGGCTCGGTAGGTGTCGCGACGGGTGCTCACATGAACGTGCTACTACCGGCGAGTTGCCAATAGAAATGGTTCCAAATGAACTGAGGAATATACTATTCGAACATTAAGTGGTAAAACTGTCCACGGGCGATTTAGTCGACGCATGAGAGCGACCGGCGAGGAATGAGCAAAGCTAACAAGGATGTCAAGAGCGTGTAGGCACGAAAAAGCATAGGCGGGCCCCGCTCGTGTTGAATTCCACCCTTCGCCGTGGGCAAGGCTAGATCCTCGCTTTGTCCGGTGAACGCTGCGGCATTGCCTCCGAAAAAACAATAACAATACTGATTCAAGTACGCGCGACCGATTTTTCGCGGGTCGGTTTAAAAACTAACCATATCCGGTCGAGCGCATCGGTAGGCTGAAGGCTAGGTAAGGCTGAAAGCTGGGTGGGGCGAGCGTGGCGCCGGGCGCATTACACACTTTCTTCCCCAGTTTACGTGGGGGGTGGTAGGAAAGTCCCGGAAAACCAGCGCGAAGGCGAAGCGTGGTGTCGTTTGGACGATGAATTACTAGCGTGCCGCCGAGCGCTTCACACACGCTTTACTATCTTTTATGTGGGAGTAGGTAGCAATAGCGTGGCGCCGAGCGCTTTACACACGCTCTGCTCTTGTACAATTTGGTAGCGGTCCCATAACATTTTGGAGATGGGAGTAGATGGTTACACGTATGGTCATGCCGGCCCCACAAGGCCTCCTTGCACAATATGACAACATCATTGCGTCACGAAGGTTGGAACCGAGGGTGGCTAGTACCAGGTGCTGTGTAGAACGAGTGAGACCCATTCTCACATGGACAAGTTTTGAAACCTTATAATGATGCCTTCGTTCCGAAGAAATGCTGAAAAGCTACAATGGATATGTCGTCAGAGCATTCCACTGATATCCGGAAGCATATAATTACCTACATGCAGACCGTCATGCGATGCTGGACGCCTGACTCCCCGAGTAATCGCAGCGATTTTTTCTGACGAAAAGCTATCCATTGCTTTTCACTGATTTTCGTGCGCAGTATTACATTATTGATAAGGAGAGCATATACGGCATGTGCAGGGCCTGCTTCCAAGTAAATTGCCTTTGCCATCGGCGACTCGGCGGGCGTCATATACATACTACGTTGTTACTAAAACTATAAGAAACTATAATAAGAAATTCAGACTCTTAAAGCCATGAGAACTTCAGACTCTACATAGTCATATATATATATACCTGCTTGCTGCTGGAGATATAGATGAGCAATAGGCGTGTTACGCGATCTCAAGCATCCCTATATCAATTCGGGGTGCTACGCGTTTAACAGAGTGATACACGTTTCGCTGGCCTGCTACTTCTGCCGTCTGTCTCACTTGCGTCTTTTTGCTGTGAGCAGCGTCGTCGAGACAAAACGTATTCGGCGTTTATGTTGTACATTCTGCACACCGAGAGCATTCCGTGCACGTCTTCCGGAATAGCGACCCCGTCTCGGTTCCAGGCAACGAGTGGGCACTTAATATTTCCAGAGTCGATCATAAGTTGGACGGGGGATGTTTCCGCCTTCAAACGCACGGGGACAGACGTGTGGATGGCGCCGGGACCGAGTCCACACGCGGGCGCCTTGTACGTCAATTCGTACGTGCGCCCCGTCCGGCTCGCCGCATGACAGAGCCGCTTGGCGTTGGTGCCGCCCACCATGCGCGCCCACAAGCACATAAAGGGGACAATAATATTATCAATAGTCCACACATGCGACTTGGCAAACCGGGTATTGGTATGGTCGCCAGGAGGGAAGGCAAAGACGGACACGCCATCACTCTTAACCGCAGAGTTTTGCAGTGTCGTCATCCTGTGCTTGCACCAATCCAGATGCACTTTAAACTTGCGCATCAAGTGGCTGTTCGCGGCGACCACCAGTGTCGCCTGCAGCACATGAACCTCGCTTCCCGCCAGTTGCATCGCCTCCTCTCGATTGAGCATCACTTGCAGAGTATTGGGATCCCCGACCTCGTTGGTTTCTGATACCAATGACAAAAGTCGCGTCGCCTCGCCACCAGGTAAAGCCTTGAAGTACGCCGTCTGGACCAATAGCGACCGAACAGCGCGCGTCTGCGCGGTGTTCGCCGTGGTCCTACCCGTGCTCTGTCGACGGGGACGCGTTGAACGGCGATTCATCGAATCATTTCCGATGGAAGCTACGCTTTCGCGCGTCGTCTGCCTGTGACTGCTGCTGCAAGCAGTCGCCTTCGATACGCCGGCGACGTCATAAGTCAGCGCGGAAAGACAGATGACAATCACGCTCAACGCGTCACTATTGAACACGGTGCATGGTTCAAGTAGAGGAAGCAAGATAATAGAGTGGTTACAGTGACCACCAGCCTGACAGATGGGCTGGTGGTGGTGACTAATCGAGTGGAGCAGGAGCGGGATGCGCTCGCAGGAAGACGGAGGGAAGGGAACAATACTAACCATGAGTGGGAAATAGTATACTGGTTGTACTGTGTACTAGGTACATCACTGAGATATCTGAACCTAGTAAGTGCTTTGGAGTTGCTTACAACACCCCCCCTGAAGATAGCTAGGGGATGTGTCTGTGCATTGGTCCAGTGGCGCCCATCATGACGGAGGTGTGTTTGGAGAGGGCGGGACCCGGAAGTGGTTTGGTGAGGGTGTCCGCAACCATCTCCGACGTTGGTAAGTACCTGAGACGGATTGTGCCATGTGCAACGTGGTCCTTGACGAAGTAGTATTTGAGACCGATGTGTTTGGTTTTGTCGCTGACCATTGCGTTCTGAGAGTATGCAATGGTGCTTTGGTTGTCTTCCCAGATGGTGGTGGTGTCGGAGACAGGGACACCCTGAATTTCGCCGAGGAGTTGGCGGATGTGAATGGCTTCGCGGGTAGCGTCAGCTGCCGAGTAGTACTCGGCTTCGCAAGTAGACTGCGCGACGCATGTTTGCTGTCGGCTGCGATAGCTGATGGCGCCGGTGCCAAGTGTAAAAATGTAGCCAGAGCGCGACTTGCGTTGCGCGGTGTCGTTGCCCCAATCTGCATCTGCATAGCCTGAGAGTTGCACGGAGTGGTCGGAACCCCCCCCCAACGTCAGGCGCATGTGCAAGGTGCCCTTAAGATAGCGGAGGACTTTCTTGAGGGCTTGGAGGTGTAGTTCAGAGGGGTCGGCCTGGGCAGAGCCCAAGATGCTGAGCGCGGTGGAGATGTCTGGGCGAGAGCAGACGGCAGCGTACTGTAGACTGCCGAGGAGGCTGGGGTAGACATCACGGGCATGACCCACGAGTGGAATAGGGGTGGCCTGCCCAACCGTGGCAAGGAAACTCGGGTCCATGGGCAGGGCTGACGGTGAGCAGTCCGTCATGCCATGCTTGTCAAGAACATCAGCGAGGTATTGGGATTGATTGATGGAAATCGTGCGGGCGGTGCGGTCACGGGTGATGTGCATGCCCAAGATGTGCTGTAGCTCGCCAAGGTCCTTTGTTTTGAAGCGCGAGCCCAGGGTAGACTTGAACTGTGACACCCAGGTGGGGTTGTTGCACGCGAGGGGAAGGTCATCGACATAGACGCCAATCATGGCGAAAACGCCGGGGGCGCGAAAAATGTAGATGCATGGGTCGGACTTGCATTGGGTCCACCCCTGGAGGAGCAGCCAGTCGCGGAGGAGTTCGTTGAACTCGCGGGGTGATTGCTTAAGTCCATAGAGACAGCGTTGGAGATGACAGACTTTAGGGGTGCCGTCTGAGAAGCCAAGGGGCTGTCGGACGTAGACATCTTCTTTGATGGGGGCGTACAAGAAAGCCGTGTCGATGTCCAATTGGAAGAGGTCAAGGTCTTGGGCCGCGGAGATGGCGAGAAAGATGCGGAGGCTGGCCATGCGAATGACGGGGGAGAAGGTTTCTGTGTAGTCAACACCCTCTTTCTGGCTGCAGCCCTTGGCAACGAATCGGGCCTTAAAGCGAGAGACGTGTCCAAGGTGGTCAGTTTTGACCTTGTAGATCCACATGCTATTAACGACGCGACGACCAGGGGGAAGATCGACCAAAGACCATGTGTTATTGGATTGTAGGGAGTCGAACTCTTGTTGCATGGCCGCGTGCCACTGGGGGGCGTGGGGGCTGCGACACGCGTCCGCGAAGGTGGTCGGTTCGGGACAGTCTTTGGCGGACAAGAGAGCCACGTGCGTGAGTGACGGGTCAGAGGGGCGATGTGTGGAGAGAGGAGGGAGGGTGTCAAGGGGAAAGAGGGGGACCACATCCTCAGGGGAAGGGACGACACCGTCGTCATATGTGGCCCGAACGGAATGGAGAGGCGGGCAGGCGAGGGCTGCGACGTAGTCTGTCAGGTGAGCTGGGGGACGGCGGTCGCGAGCGGGGCGAGGGAAGGCCGGTGCCGGATCGGGTGAGGGCACGAGCGAGGGCTGGAAGGGGTCGTCATGGGGTGTGGGGCCAAGGTCGGACCGGGAGCAGAAGCCCGGGACAGCCTCCTGGAACACAACGTGAACAGAGGTGGTGATGCGGCGAGTGGCGGGGTTGTAGATCCGATAACCAAGGGATTGGGGCGGATAGCCCACGAACACACCACGGAAAGATTTAGGATCCAGTTTGCGACGCTGGTTGTCAGGGGTTTTGGCAAAGGCAGCGCATCCGAACACACGGAATGCGGCTGCGTCTGGTGTGGCACCTGTAAGAAGGGTGAGGGGAACGCCCCCAGCCGGACCAACGGCTCTGCTGAATGTGCGATTGCGGAGGAACACGGCGGTGCTCATAGCACAGGACCACATGGTGGGGGGGACAGCCATGGAGTGCATCATGGCAGACGCACAGTCACGGAGAGTGCGCCATGGCCGTTCCGCCTTACCGAGCATGTGATGTGCGTATGGGGCAGAGAATTGTGTGCCGACGCCAAGTTGGGCGCACATGCGTTGCGTGTCTGCAGACTCAAACACTGTATCACAGTCGAATTTGAGTGTGGGGGCAAACACAGTCGAGGGAGCATGGTGCTTGGCGTGGGTGTGTCTGATTTCCAAGAGAATGGCCTCAAGGGACGCGCATGCTTCGTCTTTAGACTTGAGAAAACGCACCCACATGTAATGAGTGTGGTGATCAATGACGAGCAGACAGTAGCGAAGTCCATGCGGGGAAGGGACATTGACAGGGCCCCAAATGTCGCATGACAAGTGCATGAGGGGTGACACGGGTTTTGTGCAAGCTGCTTTGTTCCGGGGAGCAGCGCACGCTTTGTGCAGGAGGCAGGAATCACACGAAAGGCTGTTTACATGGGACCCCATGGCAGGGACAGATGCTACGCCATTGGAGTGTTGCGATTGCAAGCCCTGCATGTGAAGGTGTCCGAGGCGCTTGTGCCAGAGTGCGGCATCACATGAGGTGAGCATGGCAGATGGGGAAGGAGAGGGGTGGGGAACCGGGGAAAGATGAGGGAGGGTGTAGAGACCGTTTCCGCTGGGTTTCAAGACTCCCATGCCTGTGGGGACAGTGAGTGTGCCAATGTCAGTGCCCGTAGGGAAAGAGATTTCGCAGTTGCAGTGTTGCTGCAGCCAACTAACACTCAATAAGCGGCTAATGCCCTGAGAGGACCGCGAGGTAAGGTCGGGAGTGTAGAGCGCGAAGATGTCCCGGGAAATGGAACGTCCAGACTGCAAGGGGATGCGAAGGCGAACTGTGCCACTGCCGTGAATGGCAACACCAACACCACCCACCGTGGACATGTGTTTAGAAGGAGAATATGATATGAAGTCTGTAACGACCCAGCAGGTGGACAAGGGGGGAGGGGCCGGATGAGGGGTGCTGATGAGGGCAACCGGGCAGAAGGGGGAACGGACCAAGTAGTCGGGTTCGAAGTCGTGGACCTCTTCAGCCTCATCCGGCTCAGAAGGGAAATCCAGCGGGGGTTCCGGCGCAGTGACGTCAGTAATGTCACTGAGGTGAGCAGTGGCGGTCTTTGGGCGGTTGAAGTAGTTGTGGAGAACAGCTATTTTGTGGCGTTGCCACTTGATGAGTTCTGCATCAGTGGCCTTGCAGTCCGAGCCACGATGGTCTTCTCCGCCACAGCAGCTGCACCTCACGCTGAATTGTTTGAGAGGGTGATCCGCGGGTAGGGGAGTTTTGCCTCCACCAACTGCAGACGAACGTCGACGATGGGGCTGAGAGCCAGCAAGAAAAGCAGAGACTGGAGGTGCGGTGGTGTCCACGGCCGAAGCAGGTGTGTCCAAGTGGTCGGCCTGGCGCAGAATTTGTTGGGACACCTCAGAGGCGGATAGGGAGAGTGTGGGGTCGAACGCGTTAACAATGCATTGTTTCGCCTGACCATACGGACCCTCTTGAGACATGCCCACAAGCATAAATATGCTGAGAAAGTGTTCGGGCATGACGACAGGGCCGTCCGCCATGAGGCAAGACTCGTTGAGGTCATCATACGCCTGCCGCATGTTGTGGACGAAGTCCGAGAGGGACTCGTCAGGGCGTTGGACGCGAATGAGGCGGCGGGCCAGGCGCATGGTGAGTGCGATGCTCTGGGAGTCTAGGCGGTCACACAGGGAGTGCCACGACGCGGCACCACGATCCGGTTGGGAGGCGCTGACGAGGTCGAGAGCCTGGCGGGCGCGGCGATTGTCGCCAGCACATTGGAGCAGCAAGGTCTGGATGATGTCTTGAGACCTGGTGTGGATGACTGCCCGAGATTGATGTAACACAAGTTGAGGGATGAGTGTCGGCATTTTCATGCGCACAAAATTCAGGAATGCGGCCTTCCAGCGCTTGAACTGCTGGTCGGGCTGCATGACCGGCAGGTCAAGTTTAACGTGGCGGAGGCTCGCGTCAAGGTCTAGTCCCTCACACTCGAGTTGAGTGGCGAGGACAAGGTTGGGGTCGATGGTGGGGCGTTGAGGCTTGACAGATGCCGGGGGCGGGGCAAGACGGGGAGGGGTCGTGGACCAGGGATGACGCAAGGTGCCAGCAGGAGGGACAGGGGCAGCAGCAGCAGGAGAAGGAGAAGGAGGCGGGGCCTCTAAGGAAGCGAGGCGAGTATGAAAGGCAGACAACTGCTCCATGATAGTGCCCAACATGGCTTGCGTCGTGGCGGTGTCTGAAGTTGCCTCCGACGCAGCAGGGCTCGGTGAGCGAGACTTGTCCATGTCGCGACCGCGGTCACCACGACTAGTGCGCGCGGGCGGGGTGGCGCCTTTCTTTGGAGCCATGGGGTACCGGGACAGTGGAAAAATCCACTAACGGGTTGTGCCTACGGTGGGTCTTGTGAGACGGCCTGGTGCCCGCCGACCCCTCGGCCTGATGCCCCGGGGTGTCTCACACGCCCTTGCCGTATCCTCCACGGAAAGTGGGGCACAAGGACCCGTCGGGGAGACCAATGTCTTGTGTCGAGTGCCGCTGACAGCTGACGTGCACCCTGTGTATGAGGTGTTCACCCAACGAAGTGCGCCCCCCTCCCGTGTTTGGACCTGCGTGCAACCTGTACCCACTGAGCGAGTGCGTTCAGTGGGCGTGAGCTGTCAGCTGGGTCGTCCGGCGCTGTAGAGCAGACAGGATGGTGGCGGGATGGGTTGCTAGAAGTACTGTAGAAAGTACTGGAGTGCGGAGAAAAAAAAAAAGAGAAGTACGGTCGGCAGCGGCGCGATGTAAGGCCGAAAAAAAAAAAACACTGCGTGTAACCTTTCTACGTGTAGGAGGAGCCCATAACCTATTGAACACTGTGCATGGTTCAAGTGGAGGAAGCAAGATAATAGAGTGGTTACAGTGACCACCAGCCTGACAGATGGGCTGGTGGTGGTGACTAATCGAGTGGAACAGGAGCGGGATGCGCTCGCAGGAAGACGGAGGGAAGGGAACAATACTAACCATGAGTGGGAAATAGTATACTGGTTGTACTGTGTACTAGGTACATCACTGAGATATCTGAACCTAGTAAGTGCTTTGGAGTTGCTTACAACAGTATATGATATTATGTGGAGAACAATTCAGATTTTAACCTTCAGAAGTCCCTCTCAGCCTTTGAACGCACATTACCCCCATCCCTAAAACCAGTCCTACCCCCCCTCGCCCCCAAGAGCTCCCCGTGCCTCACTGCCCCCGCAGCGTGGGGGACGGAGATTATCACATTTCCACACACCCCCACACGCCCTGACTAAGGCAAGGTGAGATTTTAGCTGTCACTCCCCCTCGGATTTGTCTCCCCCCCCCCCGGTCCGCATCAAACGTTTTGCAGCGCTTGTTCGCAGTGTTTTAGAACACTGGCTCCATTGCGTAGCCACAAGTGAGCAGGTTGCCGCACACAAACGTACTTGAAAGACTGTGGTAGTGTGGTCCTCATCGTGGGGCTGCATGCCACAAACAAATGCGGACGATGCCGTGGCATCATGTAGGGCATGAGTAGCCGACAGTCTGCAATTAGCATCAAGCACTTACTCAACATATATGAAACGCAACAATCAATCCATTGCCGCCATTTATATGGAATGTACGCACATCAAGCGCACTTGTATGCAGCCTCATTGTCTCCAATGAAGGGCGCCACTGGCTCCATGGCGGAAGGCGCCTTGTGGGAGTATATGCATATTGACTCCCTGCATTATGGCTCGTTACTTAGCGTAAGCCCCATCGTGTTGGCAGCTTTGCCAATATTGATGTTCTTGTTGATGGGGGTGATGAATATCCCGGATTGTAGCGTTTTGCCTGCCATCGAAGCTTCGACACTTTTGCACGACCACTTCCTTGCGCGGCCAGATGTAACACCAGCCTATGTTGCCCGGCCTCGGTCACAGCTAAGAGCACCCCCATGAGGCGTCCTCAGTGCTGTTGGAGGAGTAGCCTGCTTTGAGGGCTGGTGCGCGTCTATGAATGGGGTGCTTAATATACGCAACTTGGCCGGTCTATCCTCCACAACTTCATCAACATCACATACATGGGGAAGAGATTTGGGGGTAGGCAAGGGCATCCGTATATCAGTGGATAACTTCATGTAGATATCCGGTGGTATGCGAAATCGGAAGGATCTAGATAGGCCCCTATTCCAGCCCCCGAAGCTATTTCAGGGGCTGGAATAGCTTCCGCTCGCATGCTTCCAACCAGTAGCAACTATCCACCAGTAGCACCCTGAAGAATTGAATAATGTAGTCATTGTTGCGGGTGGGATTCTACAGAACCTTCGGCACGTGGGGGTCTTGGTGTGAGTGGTCCATACGGGCAGGCAAGCATGCTAGCACACGGAGGATAAGGCATAGCACTCTACTTGCTTGCACTTTTACGGTCGGACATCCTCTCAAATATTCATCAAACAGGGGGGGGGGCGATGCTGCTGTCATTTGCTTCACGAAGGTTTACCCCTCGAAGCTTGAGTCCACCCTACCTTCCACTTCTGAAGCCATTCCAAGATGAGGCTGTGCCGTTTGCCCTTAGCGTCCCTCGCCGTCTCGAAGTCCCTCACATGCGGGTAATGCAGCTGCTTGATTGATCGGGCCGCCCTTATAATGTCGAATGCACTCATCGTTAGAGCCCAGGCACGGCGCGCTTGTTGCTACGTCACCTCCAACTGGAAGGGTCGACTGGGCGCGTCCTCCATCACGCCGTATGCTTACCGTTGGAGCATAACGGTGGCCCAAACGCCACTCGCCGAGTGAACACTTCACAAGGAAGTGACCGACGACCCATTGACACGGTGGTGTACCTTCCCTCTGTCAAACGGACGACACGCGCCTTGAATAAATCATTCTACCATGCAGTGACGACCATTGACGGAATTCGGTCTCCTTGCTGTAGCCTGGATTGCGTTTAGCGTGGTCAATATGATTTCTTGATCCGGCAACATGCCAGTCCTTGTACCAAGGCAGTTGGAGAGAGCCCTCATGGTAGCTCTATTTCCCAGTCTACTCATTTTCCTCTTTGCCTGCGACATCCTCGTTTCGTTCATTTCTTACACTTTCTATTCTACTATTTACTATCATCAATGCTTGTGCATGCCACGGATTATTAAGCATCCAATTCGTTTGCACGTCAATGTCGACTTCG
>JAPMLY010001168.1:52500-55105 GCA_026401115.1 Tetraselmis chui
AACGGGAAAATTCACTCTCTCGCAAAGTCTCTCTCTATCTCTCTCTCTCACACGCACACACACACACACTCTACTCGTGATGAATGAATTGCACCGCTCACGCAGTTTCCCTGAGCTGCTGTGAAATGTGCCTGACACGCTGTCGCCTCATTCATTCACTTTCCAGGGACCGGCTCTGGGGCATCGCCCCCACCAGACGACAAGCAAGGCACTCACAGGCGCGGTCGGCTGCCGCTCCGAACATGGCATGAGATGACGACGGAGGACTTCCGTGCCATGAAAGAGGCCGGGACAGGGACGATCGCCATCTTACCGGTTCGACCCCTCTTCTCGCGTCTGTGACGAGGGCAACTAACCCTGCTTCCCCCTCACCTCCACTTGATCCCTGCACTTGGTCGTGTTCCGCCCTTACTCAATGACCACCACACACACTGGCAGGTGTCCGCCATAGAGCAGCACGGCCCCCACCTCCCCTGCTCCGTCGACATGCACATCAACCAGGGCATCCTGGAACGCGCGCTCCAGCTCGCGGACCCCTCCCTCCCTCTCACAGTGCTCCCCATGCAGCCGATCGGAAAGTCAGACGAGCACATCGCCTTCCCTGGCACTCTCACCCTCAGCGCGGAGACTCTCACCAGGTAACATGCGATGACCCACCACCGTCCTCATCCCCCACTGCTGCCCTGCGAACATGCTGAGGTCGTTCGGCTGAAGTAGCTGATAGTCGGGTTGTGAGTTCGTTGGGCTGATGATGGAGTTGTGGGTGTGGTCAGTATGTGGCTGGACATAGGGGAGTCGGTGCACAGGGCGGGGGTGCGCAAGATGGTGATCTTCAACAGCCATGGGGGGCAGCCGCAGGTAATGGACATCGTGGCGCGGGAGCTGCGGGTGCGGCACGGGATGCTGGTGGTGGTGCTGAGCTGGTTCGGATTCGGGCTGCCGCGGGGGGTGGTGTCTGCGCACGAGCAGCTGCACGGCATCCACGGCGGCGAGATCGAGACGTCGATGATGATGCACCTGCAGCCGCACCTCGTGCGCATCCACCTCGCGCAGAACTTTGAGCCCACTTCAGTGGAGCTGGCACAGCGCTTCGACCACCTGCTTCCCGAGGGTGGTGTCGGGTTCGGATGGATGTCGCATGACCTACATCCCTCAGGTCTGCGGCAGCTCAACCTTTCCCACCCCCTCGACCAAGATGAACGCAATATCACCAGTTTCATAGCACATTTTTAATGTGCACGAGTATGTCCACTGGGTAGGTGCGATGGGGAACGCGAGTGCGGCCACGAGGGAAAAGGGAGAGGTGCTGGTGGAGCACGCGGCGGAGAAGTTAGCGGAGCTGTTGGCGGAAGTTGACGCGTTTCCGCTGTCGTTTATGCGACCCACGTCGGAGGCGGGCGGGTGGAGCGCGAGTGGGATGGCCGAGTCAGAGCGATCCGAGGGGGCTGCCGAATTGTCAGGTGGCGTGGAGGCGGGCACTTAGGTGAGGCGCGGACGGGTGGATACCCGTCAGTCGAATGAGAATGAACGAGGGATTTGGGTACGCGGCTGTATTGCGGGGTGTGGCGCTGTTGGTGTTGCCTTCTTTAACTGTGTGTAAAGTATGAGTAACGACGTTGAGCATTTTTTTAAATACCCACTTAACGAAGAATCGCTGCAACAAAGGGGGTAATACTTCACAGAGCAAACAGGTTCGAGGGTGTGAGGTTCGAATTCGGATACGTCAGGCAAAAGCTGGAGTCGCCACGGAATGCTACTTTTGCTGTGCTGACCGTTCGCTGAGGTGCCGTCTCGGCGTCATTTCAAGCAGTGCTCATACTTGTACACAGTGAATAGTTGGGATAAGGAGCGAGTACAAGTCAGAGATGGCGCGTGATATGGTCTTACTGCTGTAAATGTCGAATCCACGTCAAGTGCCTCTCCAACGCAACGTGGTAATTAGTCTCAAACCCCTCTACGGCTATCCAATCGTCCACCTTCCAAACGGGGCACTGCAGCGACTGTAGCGTTGTATATTGGGGTTGTTTATTGGATCTGTGATCTCTCGCTCACTCGGCGGCATCATCATGGGGGTGTCTGACTGCCAACGTGCCCCTCCTTCCCGCCTTGCCCTCTGGACTCAGACGCACCGCCTCTCGACCGGCACTTGGACGAGCTCCTCAAGCACGCGGGGCACCACGGGGTCGTTGAACAGGAACTTCCGAGCAAACAGCTGACTGGAGTTGTGCAGGTCGTCCCAGTCGCTGCACCAAGAAGGGGGGGAGGGTCTGATTAAAAGTGCAATGGATCCACTCGACACACCACAGCACCGAAAAACTCACCCCAAAACCCATGTTGTCGTGGGATGGTATGCCAACTCGTCTGTATGTAGAGTCAAAACATTAACATTATGGAGGTATTGATGCGATGGACTACTGAAACAACTGAAGCACCGTCTTGCCCCGCGGAGCGGATGCAATATTACACTTGATGACGATCAACATGACATTAGTGCACCGACCGTAGTTGATAGCATTCGAGACTCCAACGAGCATCGAACACCATTTTAAAATGCCGAATACCGATCGATACATACCAAATTCACGAGACAAGCAAAGGAACATAG
>JAPMLY010001169.1:0-123775 GCA_026401115.1 Tetraselmis chui
ATAGTGTGTAGGGAGTATACTGTGGACCGGGGGTCGAAAGTGGGAGGGGTGTAAGGTTGGTCCGGGGGAGCTGTGGCAACGAAGTATGTGTGTAAGAGGACATGGGTGCCGCACGACCACGCCCTGTCGGAGTCGTTTTGGCGAGGTGGGTTGAGGGAGTGTAGGGAGCCGATGGGAGGGGGGGGGGAGGAGTTCCAGGCCGAGAGGAGGTTGAGAGAGCGGGTGAGGAGGTCGGGAGGAGGGGAGTAATGTAAAGAGTCAATCCATGTAGCAGAGGAGTGAGTAAGGTGGAGGAGGCCGAAGTGCGAGTGTTGCCACGTGAGGACGAGGAGAGAGTGGTTAGGCGTCCCCGGACGCGGGGGGTGGCCCCGATTGGCTAGGTTGGTCCAGTGGCTGGGGTATTGGGAGGTACGGTGGTGGTTATCGACGTCGGTGTTGGTAATAACTGTGTACGAGGCGGAGGGAGTTGAGTGGAGTTTGGTGATTTCTGATGCGAGGCAATACAGGTTAGATAGGTCCTGGTACTGTCCCCATTGGAAGGAGAGGACAGCAGAGGAATCAAGGTAGCCGATAGGGGTGGGAAGACCAGAGTCCAGGTTGTAGTCGATTAAAAATTTATGCATAGTTGTGCGGCAGGTGCGGGGGCTGAAGTGGGCCGGTAGAGTGAATCGAGGTACGGTGGTTACAGTATGAGCGCGGATGTCTGGTTGGGGGGTGGGGGAGGGGGTGTGGGGTCTAACCTCCGTTTCGTCCTGGGGGGACCTAATGATGATAGTCGGCCTGCTCGGCCGGGGGAGACATGGTGGGTTGATTGGGGGAGTTAGCGGCGGTCGGTGGGGTCCCAGGGGTCGCCGCGTTGTCCTCCGACAGGTTGGAGTAGCCGTCGAGGTCGAGTTCCTCGTCTTCAAGGGTGTCGGATGGGGGGGACTGGTGTGTGGGGGCGGTTGGGGGGGGTTGGGTGTCCGTGGGTAGGGGGGGACTGGGGTTGAGAGTGCGTGGAGGAGGGGTAGGGGCACGGGGGGGTGTGAGGGAGGGGTGCGGGGGGACACGAGTTGGGGGGGTTGGGGAGGGTTGCTTGCGGGAGGGGCGTGAGGGTTTGGTAATCCCTACTGGGGGTGCTGGTTTGAGTGAGGGGTCTGTGGGGGGGCGTGTGTGGGGAGGGGAGTCTGTTGATGAGGGCGGAGTGGAGAGGGAGAGGGTGGAGTGTTGGGGGAGGGTGGGAGGTGTGGTGAGGGTTGGAGTGGGGTTTGGGGGGACGGGGAGTTGGGAGGGAGGTTGGGTGTGGGGGGCGGGGTGGGGGGGTGGTAACCAACATATTGCCGGTCGCCGAAGTTTGGGTAGATTTGGTGCAGTGTGCACTGAGTGGTATTGTTAACTGAGTAATGTATGGGGGTGGTTGATCATGTGAATGTAGTAACTGTAGAAAAATACAGCCGGGACAACATTTAGGAATCACGGGCGCTTTTCGGGATATGTGTGTATAGGTACATGCGGGAATCTTTGTGGCCTCTCCAATGATATACATTGTCCTAAATCGTCGCAGTGCAACACCATCAAACTCATACACTGCAAAGATTTGGAGTTTTATCTTTTTCTTTATGCTTGCTAATACGAAATGTAAAGTGTCATCGCTAGTCTCCACGATGCGCGGTCTCCTCAAGCCGCGACGCACACTGATCAACCAAGTTGGTCAGCCCGCGCTCGTCGAGACGGGCCTACCCGACCTATAATCATGTGCGACTCTGGTCGTGCCGGAGCGGTTGGAGGTAAGGAGGCAAAAAAGCGCCCCTCACACAGGTTGTCGACGGTCACGTCTCGGTCCATGCACACCCTCGCCCGAGATGAGCCGATACTCCTCCCGTCGCAGCTCGCCTCCCAGCCTAGGCTTCTCTTTCCCTCCGGGGGCTGGGAAAGAAAGGACGTCCATGGCTTTGGAGGGTGTCCGGATGACGCCCATGCCGCCGCACCAGATTTTCTCTTGTCCCCGATCCGTCTCCGTCTGTTTTCCAACACCATTATGATTGCGCGGAATCTGCCCGTGCCTTTCCAGGGTGGTTAACGATGTTAGGGGAGCGCTTTTATAAGCAATATGCTTTTGCGATATCCCTTGGCGCATTAGATGATGTGGAAGGTGGGGTTCATCTTGGGCCGTCAAACACCCACATACCAAGATCGGACTCACCGTGTTTCGAACCCGCAACCTTCTACGTATTAGGCGTGCGCTTTACCGATGCATCGGAAAAGAATTGATGTCGCTTACTAGCTTCTTCACACTAAGTTCTAATTCACGACATCACCACGCCCCCTCCAGACTCTCCCCGGACCGCAACCCGCCTCAGAAACCAATGTGGAAGGTGGGGTTCATCTTGGTCAATTACACGCCTATATACCAAGATCGGACTAACCGGGTATCGAACTCGCGACCTTCTGCGTATTAGGCGGGCACTTTACCGACGAGTCGGAAAAGTTTCAATTCGCGACACTGAGGTAACCTATCGATTACTTGGTACCGACTTAGGGAGGGGTTGGTCGAGCTCGTAGATCAAGGCGCCGCTCCCCCAAATGTGTCGGGTACGGCAATGTTTTAGATGAAAATCCTCCGTAGTGAGGTTTTCCGGTGGCTGTCGATATTGCCGCAATTCCCAAGCTCGCTATACGGGAGTCCGGAGTATGACTCGACGAAGTTGCGCATACCTATGCGTACGCCTTGTTGATGCACGCTGCCAACGGAAACAAGCGCGCTGACCAAGCTGTCAAGTGCGCCTCTTTTGCTCGCCCGGACTGCGCAATTTCCGCTTGGGACATCTTGCGCGAACGTCTGGATGGTCGTTCGTTCGCACGCTCCCCTTCCTTGCTTGATAACCTCATGCTTCGCCAACGCCCGGGCATATCGCTTACGAAGTTCGTCCACTTCATGCGTCAGACCTTTGACGACTACAACGAGACATGTGAGATTAATGATGGCTATGTTGCCATCCATCCTCACAACCTTGGCCTCTTGATGCTACGTGGCATTTCAAGCACCGGCCAATTCGGTCATGCCAAACAGTGCGTCATCAACGCTTTCGACACCAACTACCTCATGTCCGCAGACGAAATGATGGCCAACATCCTCCACATAGCACAAAACACGGACGAGGAACTACCGGACCCGGCTCTGACGGCCCATGAGGGCCTTGCCCCTCCGATCTCTACGTTTGTCGCTGCTTGTCGCGGTTCCAGTAGCGGACGTGGGCACAATCCACGTCGCACTCGCGGCGGTCATGGACTGTCCAATGAGTGCAGCGCCTCTTGCAGCTTGAACCACATCATGTCGTCGTGCACATCCTCAGATGACGCCCTTCTAAAGTGGACCCTCGCCAAGCACAAAATGATCATCCATAAGTATGGCACTCATGGCGGCCATGCCCCTGCCAATGCTGCCTTACTATGCGACATCCCCTTATACGACCCGCCTGAAGTCATGTCCACTGTCGAAGAATGCACAGATGAATATGATGACACTGAGTGAGTGTCTCCTTCAGCCCAATAGGGTTTTCATCTTCCCTCACCATGGTCGTGACCTCTCTCAGTTTTGGGTGTTAGACTCCGCCTGCTCGATCAACTTAACAACGTTTCGAAGTGATTTCGTTACGTTCGACACGCCCTCCACTCCCTCTCGCGTTGGTGGGGTCGGTGTTGACGTTAAGGGCAGTGGTACTGCTCGGATTTCCATTGTGTTGGCGTCTGTTCATTCCATTTACCACACAATTCATGCGTTGTACACCTCTAGCATGTCATCTCGCGCTGCTCAGCGCATCGGTCGCCTCCTCGGTGTCACTTGGATTAAACGCACAGCGGCTGTGAATTCATTTTTCCTACTAACTTTGTTATACGCCTAATCATGGTGCCCATAGGAATGGGTGTGCTAAAGCCGTCCGGTACCGGCCTCTACCTCCTTCCATATCAGCCACTGCTACCCCTAAGCCCCACAAAGGATTCGTCGCATGGTGATGGTCCCCGTGTTGCCCTCACTGCCCAGTGCGACCCAATATTGTGGCACCGCCGGTTCGGCCACCTTAACATGTAAAGCGTGCATGCCCAGCATACCCACGGTGTCCCAACTAGCCCGGCATTAGCAAGCTTTGTAAAAAGTGTTTCTTGTGATTCATGCTTGCTCCACAAGGCCGTTGCTGTACACCGCAACACCAATGCTTGCACGAAACTATCCCGCCCCCTCTTGAACCTCTCCTCATACATTTGGGGTCATGTCAATGTCCCATCCCCACATGGCCTCGGCTACTGCATGCTCGTCATCGATCACCACACACACTACATGTGGGTGCGGCTCTTGAAGTCCAAGGACCATGCATGCTCGGAGCTAGAATGCATCATGTTGGAGATCCGCCACTTGCATGCACGCCATCACTCTTTGTTAGGCACGTTCGCCCCAGTCATCAAGTTTGAAATTTAAATTGAAATTGTTTACAACATGTACCGTATGCGGCGGTTGTTGTCTCTGCGCCCTCCCAACAATGCCATTCACGAACTAACAAGTCAAGGCTGGGCCGTTAACCGCCTAGCCCAACTTCTCCAAAGGGTGATGGGGGTTGTTACTCCCCCCCCCCCCCCCCCCCCCGGGGGGAGAATGCGAAGCATGGTGGTGGCGGCGTGCAGTTAGGGGCGTGCGTAGGTGCAATGTGCGGTGGCGCGGCGAGTGGTTGTGTGGGATTTGATGCGGTATTTAAGTTTGACTCGGACTTTGTCTTTGAGTCTGCTACAACCCGGCGGATGTGTGCTCGCATGGGCGTCGGTGTCCAATTCTCGGCCCCTAATGCCAACCACATGCTCGGTAAAGCCGAACCCCAGGGGCGCACAATCCGGGACAAAGCATCCGCGATGCTCCACAGCATGGCCGCCCAAATTTCATGGGGTCGTGCGCTGCCAGCACGGTTGTGTACCTCCGCAACCGTACATACAACCGCTCGCTTGGCCTCACCGGTGGCGTACCCCTTACTCTCCTTACGTCGTCGGCGCCCGACGCCTCCAAGTTCCTCGTCTTCGGGAGCACTGTTTTCGCCAAGGTGCCAGACAAGTTGCGTCAGAAACTCAGCGAAAAAGCGTTTCGTGGCGTCATGGTTGGCTACCCGCTTGACGCCCCAAGGTACCGCATCTACAACCCAGAGACTCGCCGCATCACTACATCGGTCCATTTTGTGTTCCAAGAAACACCCCGGGCTTCGGCGCGCGACTCCCCATTGACTCAGTGATCGTGGACGCTACATATGACGACGAACCCCAAGATACTTCGTCCAAATCCCACCCTCTCGACACCCTTCCCACTGACCCCACACCGCTCCCCGACCCCGATTCCCCTCACGCAGCCGCCCGCCCATCTCGCTACAGGTCTCACCCCCTCCGCTACGGGGAATTTGTGGCCCACATGTCCGAATACCTGCCGGTACTTGTCACGGCGTGTTGTGACCCTGAACATGGCAAAACCAAAGAAGACACCTTCGAACAACCCTCCGTGCCCATCCTAATTATTAGTCCACACCACATCCCAGCCGGCGCGGTACCTAACGCCATTGCTCTCCTTTCCACCCGAGAGTGTGTTGTACAGAAATCGTACCGTGCTGCTCTATCCATCGCCTAGGCACTTGAATGGCAAGCTGCTAGGCATCACGAGTACTCCTCCCTCATTGAAAACCGCACATGGGAACTCGTCAACATTCTCCCCGACCGCGTGGTCGTGAACATTGTGACGAGTACAGTCCTGCAACAGTACATTGCAGGACATTGTACATGTACTCGTTACGGATATCAATTCGTGCTTTTCCACAGGATGGACGTATACTCGTGGGTACGTCGCTGCTGCAATATTGTAATGGTGCTGATGCTACAGTACGACCAGTACCTCCCGGTACGTACAGATATGCATAATTAATCTAACCAGCCAGATGACGCGCCAGAGCGAGCTCTCCAATGCAGAAGGAGCCGCGTCGTGAAACCCAATGCTAGGCAGGCCGCGTCTCGAGGCGAATGACGACGGTTGAGCAGCACCAACGCCTGACACGTAAGCGTAGCTTGCAGGCGTGATTAGTCTGGGCTGAAACCTATTTAAGCCCAGTGCAGTAGAGGGAGGTGACAGAACCTTTTAACAATTCCTTTGTTCACTTACACTAACTACTGCCCAAGTACAGCAGTGAGACATCTCTCATCAATTGCCTCTCGACAACATCAATTGCCATCTTGCAACAACAGAACTAGACAGACTAGAACAGATTTGTGCTAGCGTTTAGCTTTCAGAGGCTAACCGCCACACTGGTTTCGGAGCTCTTTGGTCGACGCACGCTTTCGTTGCTTGTTGATCTGCTCGACGTTGTTTGATTGAGTTGAGATGGCTTCTCTAGGACCCGGACATTACGTGGTTTTGATAATTCACGTCGGAGGAACTAAATCGTCGGATTTGAAGTTGGTGTTTCAGCGTGAGCCTCGTTCTGGTAAAACTTGGTTCCCAGCTGGCTCTGTCTTACCTAATGAAGAGCCTGTCGACGCTGCTATTCGCGAGTTACACGAGGAGACCGGTCTTGTTCTGACATCGGATGATTTGACGCTGTTGAGTGGTGAACCTGTTAACGTTACACTACCTCAAGGACGACAGCTTGTTTACGTGTACTCGGCGTCTATTCCTGTCCTGTTTGCTACGAGCAACTTACGTACACCTGCTCAGGTCGAGCAGGCTGTTTTGGAACAGTCGACAGTTAATCCGGATGGCACTTACGTCGTCCCGGAATCCATCAACATTGACGGTCTGACACTTACGCCTGCACAGACTGGGTTACTTCGTGCTAAGAAGCACAAGAGTGAATTACTTCACTTTGGTTACGTGGCTCAGTGGGAATCTTTTTATCGAGCAATGACACAACATGTTCCAGTCATGCAAGACGACACGTCTATCCCGAGACAGTTCCACATGTACCCCCGGTTTACGACGGTCGACTCTGGTTCTGTCTGGCTGCTGACTGTTGGACACATCAACCGACTGACTGGAGTAGGGCCTACAGATTTACGAGTGGGAATGCCGATGCCTACCCACAACTTGGCTGGACTATCTGTGACTCTCACGGAGACTCAGCGTAAGGCTGCTATTACTTCACCGTACCAGAATGGGCTGGTACCTAATGTTCTGGAGGATTGGCTTGAAGCGCAGCCTCAGCGTTTTATAATGCTTGGAATTACGGCTAACTCGTACGATGCAGTGTTCTGGGTTACTTCACAGTTTTCTGGACACCTTGGTGGATGGTGGTTGAACCGGAAAAATCAGCCTCCAATTCCGTCTACGTACAACGAGCTTGTTGAGGAGTTACGCAAGTCGACGTTTCTTCCGAACATTCAGGACGATGCGATTAACGCTTTGATGAACTTTATGCAGAGCAACACGATGAGTTACGCGCTTTACACTAAACAGTACAACGACTACTTACGTCGGTCTCGTCAAGACCTGACAGCTGAAGTGCAGTGTGTACGCTTCATTAATGGCCTGGCAAGCGATGCGCTCAAGAAACTGGCTAAGTCACACCGAGCTCAACTAGGATACCGGACTACGCTAGTGGAGCTGCAAAACTTTTTGAATAACGTCGTGACAGATTCGCCGGAACTGGGCAATGCGAGGTCTGCTGCTGGACCATCTGCCCAGCCTACACGCAAGCGTAACATTGAGGACCCTCTTGAGGAAGCCTCTAACGTCTGGAAACGTAACAAGGGTGGCCGTGGACGTGGCCGCGGACGTGGACGTGGAGGTGGAAACAATGGTGGACGCGGTCAGACATCTGGTCGTGAAGATTTTAATTCGCTTGCAAATGCGATGACAGCTGAGGAGCGCAAGCGACACATGGACGAGGGACTCTGCTTCAAGTGCCACAAGAAGGGACATCGTTTGTTCCAATGCCCGGAGTTCAAAGGCAAGGCACCGATGCAACCTAAGAAGCAATGATGGTGGCAAGGCTGTTCTACAAATGAACTGGAGCAGCCGGCTACATCTACTGTTCATTCTGAGACACTGTTAGCGACAGAGGTCGTCGATACACCTTCGGCATCTCCATCGACTACAGTTGCGACACCTGTAACGCAAGTAGCAGGTCGTCGTCGTCAGACTAAGCAGAGACAGAGTCGTAAACCTGTAACCAGACGTTCAGTTGATTGGAAACTGGTTGACTCAGTCTTTGACCCTCTGCATGCACGATTCAACTTCACGTTGGAGGGATGTGCTGATGATGAAGGTCTAAACTCGCACGGTGACTTACCTCACTGTTCGCCGAGTGACTCGATTCTAGACAGAGACTTGACAGGAGAACGGATGTTCATCAACCCACCCTGGGAGTTAGCTGAGCAGATTGCGCAGCATTTTGAGGATTGTCGTCGAACATCTCCGACATCTACGATGGCTGTATTTGTACTACCGAAGTGGGCGAAATTTACTCAGGTGACTAAGCACTGGAAACTTTATCAAGAATTCCCAGCAAGGACACAGCTTTTTACACGTCAGTCACTGGAGAACCCAACGCAACAGGAGGTGGTTGCTCCAGCCCCTTGGCCTGTACAGCTGTGGTTAGTTGACGCAGATTGTGCTTTTTACGACTCACCGGAATCTACAGCACCTGATCAACCCGACTCGGTACCTGTACCAACAGACGACTCGGAACAGTCCATCGCTACGCTGCAACAATTTTCCTCGCCAGCTACAGCACTACTGACTGACCTCACGGAAGCTCGCCCGTTAATTCGAACGGAGCTGACTGTGAAAACTCCTGATGGCGGACACCAAATTTCTGGATTAGTGGACTGCGCTGCGACACTTGATTTTGTGTCAGAGGACTTTGTACGACGCTTTGCTTTACAGACTCGGAAGTCTGCGAGTAAAACTCCAGTTCGACTCGCTAATGGACAACGAGTGACTTCTACGACAGTCTGCGACGTCACTTTTGAGCTGGCTCGACACGAGTTTCAACGGACTTTCTACGTCTTACGTGATTTACGTACAGCTGATTTAATCCTGGGTTTACCATGGCTTGATGACGAACATGCCTCTTTACAATTTGGTACAACCAGAATTTTTACACTGATGGACGGTACAGCTGTGGAGACTACACTCGAGGAACGACGCCCTGAGTGTCTGCTACTGTCATCTACGAAAGTTCAGAAGCTCATGCGCAAGACGCGCCGCAGCAGAGGACGTCATGCTGATTTTTACGTCATTGAACTTACGTCAGCTGCCGACCAATCAACGGACTTTCACACTGGAGAGGAACTAACAGCAGAACAACGTGACAACTTCCGGTCGTTACTTTTTGAAGACTTCCCGGAGTTACTGCAACCTGTCGACTCTCCGCCAGTAAGCCGACAGTGGGATCACCCCATTGACACAACTGGCCCGATGCGACGTCAACGTCTGAACAGATTGTCACCCGCAGAGCGCGCTGAGCTTAATCGACAGCTTAAAGACGCAGTGGAAGCTGGTTTGATACGACCCAGCTACAGTGAGTTCGGCTCGCCAATTCTTTTTGTGCGAAAGGCTGATGGCTCGCTACGTCTGTGCATTGACTACCGCGGTCTTAACGAGGTTACGCGTAAAGATGCTTACCCGCTACCGCGTGTGGATGACACCCTGGACGAACTTAAGGACGCGAATTTTTACACACACCTCGACCTCGCTTCTGGATTCTGGCAAGTTCGAGTGCGTGATCAAGACGTTCACAAGACGGCTTTTCAGACCCCTGATGGCTTAATGGAATGGGTCGCCATGCCGTTTGGACTGTGCAACGCACCAGCTACATTTCAGAGGATGATGAACGACATTCTTCGCGACTTTTTACATAAGTTCGTGACAGTCTACCTGGACGACGTCTGTATCTACAGTCGAACTCTGGAAGAGCACCTGGAACACCTGCGTCTAGTGCTACAGCGATTCAAGGAGGAAGGGCTGAAATTACGCCTTAAGAAATGCTTCTTCGGATTGCAAGAAATGGAGTATCTGGGCTACACTGTGTCAGCCGGGAAAATTTCGGTTTCCACAAAGAAAGTCGAGGCCGTTGCAGACTGGCCAGTGCCCAAGACGCAGAAGGAGGTTCGCAGTTTCGTACAGTTCTGCAACTTCTATGCGAGATTTATACACCATTTTAGCGACCTTACGGCTCCATTGACGGACTTACTGCGGAAGTCCCAGCCACAGAAGGTTACGCTGACGCCTGCCTGTTTGGAAGCCTTCGAGACTCTCAAGTTACGGCTCATTTCCGCGCCATGCCTGATCCTTCCGGAGGTCAGCTCGGACGCGACGTTCACCGTAGCTACAGATGCTTCAACAGTGGGGATTGCAGCAGTCCTGTTGCAAGACCAAGGAGGCGGTCTTCAACCAGTCTCTTACTGGGCGCGTAAGCTGAATCCAGCTGAGCGTGGTAACACTTACTCTGCGTACGACTTAGAAGCTTTGGCCGTATGCGAAGCTGTCAAGCATTGGAGGTGCTATCTTGAAGGCTGTTCTAAGTTCCTTGTCGTAACAGACCACGACACACTGCGACATCTGCTCAGGCAACCGAACAACAGGCTGAACAAGCGGCAAGCAAGATACCTGCGGGATTTGCAACCGTTTGTGGGCTCGATGACACTTGCATATCGCAAGGGAGCTCTGAACGAAGCTGACCCGTTAAGCCGGCGTCCAGACTTCGTACCTCAGGCCACAGTACCCTTATTTTGGGATGGCGAGGTTCCGTCAGATCGAGAATTACGACGGAAGTCCCAGCTGCTGTTTGAAGACGCACAGTTAAATTCACTGACTGTTGACGCGTTGCAGCTGAGCCCTGAGTTCGCTGATCTCATTCGCGAGGGGTTCTCACGAGATTCGTTTTATGGGGACGATGGTGAGTGGACAAGAGACAGCCGGATAGAAGCCAGAGACGGGTACTTTTGGCGTCTCAATCGCCTCTGTATTCCACAGAACTCTGAGCTCCGACTGAGATTGATCACAGAGCTGCACGAAAGTTCGTCAGCTGGTCACAGAGGAGTTGCTAGCACTCTTGCTAAAGCACTCGACAGATTCTGGTGGAAACGAATCCGCCAAGACGTGAAAGATTTTTGTGAACGCTGCGTCGTGTGCCGACGAGCGAAGATTCGACCGCAGATGGCTGCGACTCTTTACCCATTACCTGTTCCACCCAGACCGTGGCACACAGTTGGTCTTGACTACCTGACACACTTGCCTGAGAGCAACGGCTTTAACAGTGTGCTGATTGTAGTAGACCATCTAACTCGAATGGCCCATTTTCTGCCATGTACAGAGTCGATTACTGCCGAAGAAACTGCTACTTTGTTTTTACAGGGAGTCTACCGCTTACATGGACTACCCCGTGTGCTGATCAGCGACCGCGACCCGAAATTTGTCAGCGCTTTCTGGCAGACACTTTGGAGACGCCTTGGAACGCGACTGAACATGTCTACCAGCCGACACCCAGAAACAGATGGACTGACAGAACGCGTGAACAGCACGTTTCAGCAGCTTCTTCGTTGCTTCTGTTGCTATGATGGCTCCAACTGGTCGACACTTTTACCGCAAGTGGAGTTTGCGTACAACGCTTCGCGTGCACTCGGAATTGAGCACACGCCGTTCGAGGCTAACTTTGGCTTTTCTCCTGAGGAGCCTCCTGACCTACTCTTCAGCATGCGACCATCAATTCCAATTTCGCAAGACGCAACAGAACGGTTAAGATTGTTACAGGAAGTACACAGCTTGGTACGCTCAGTGTTACAGCTACATAAGGACGAGATGCAAGCACGCACAGAACCGTCTACAGCGCCACACTTCGCTAAGGGAGACAAGGTGTCAGTCGTCACAGCAAATCTTTTTCTGCGAGGACAACCAAACAGGAAACTCAGAGACAGACAGCTCGGCCCTTTTTCAGTGGAGGAGCAGATTGGAAAACACAGTTACAGATTGAAACTACCAGCGACAGTACGCTTACACCCTGTGTTCCACGTTAATAACTTACGACCCTGCTCTACTGCTCCACTACGACCAGCTGTTCCTGTGACTGTACCTGAAGGAGACGATGAGGAGTTTGACGTCTCACACATTTCTGCTGTGTGCATCAAGTCGCTACCTGGGCGACGAGGCAAATATTTGCTCTTCATGACGCACTTCAGTGATGACGACATTCCACCTGTCTGGCACCGGTTGAACGAGGTGCATCGAACAATTGCGTTACAAGATTTCTTGGAGACGCCCCAATGGCGCAAGTTCGCCAAGACTCAGGCGTACATTGACTTTATGCACGCTCACCCAGCGCGCATTCCTGAGTCCCAGTAACTGCTTCAGTAAAGGAGCCAAGAACCACGGAGGTCTGCCTCGCGGCGGCCTCATTGATCTGTCAAGAGGGGGAGGGTACGAGTGTGACGAGTACAGTCCTGCAACAGTACATTGCAGGACATTGTACAGGTACTCGTTACGGATATCAATTCGTGCTTTTCCACAGGATGGACGTATACTCGTGGGTACGTCGCTACTGCAATATTGTAATGGTGCTGATGCTACAGTACGACCAGTACCTCCCGGTACGTACAGATATGCATAATTAATCTAACCAGCCAGATGACGCGCCAGAGCGAGCTCTCCAATGCAGAAGGAGCCGCGTCGTGAAACCCAATGCTAGGCAGGCCGCGTCTCGAGGCGAATGACGACGGTTGAGCAGCACCAACGCCTGACACGTAAGCGTAGCTTGCAGGCGTGATTAGTCTGGGCTGAAACCTATTTAAGCCCAGTGCAGTAGAGGGAGGTGACAGAACCTTTTAACAATTCCTTTGTTCACTTACACTAACTACTGCCCAAGTACAGCAGTGAGACATCTCTCATCAATTGCCTCTCGACAATATCAATCGCCATCTTGCAACAACAGAACTAGACAGACTAGAACAGATTTGTGCTAGCGTTTAGCTTTCAGAGGCTAACCGCCACAACATCATGTGGACCTACAAAGTCAAGTCTGACACCATGGGCAATGTCTCCCGCTTCAAAGCACGGCTCGGCGCCAAAGGTTGCAGCCAACGCGTTGGCCTCGACTACACGGATACGCTCTCCCATGTCATCTGCTTGACCGGCCTTCGCCTATTCCTCGCCATCGCGGCCGCACGCGAACTTGAATTGTGTCACCTCGATATCGACACTGCGTTCCTTTACGCTCCCATCAAGGAGGACGTGTACATCCGCCAACCCCTTGGCTTCTTAGATGGCACGTCTAACATGTGTCATCACAACGCTGCCTCTACGGACTGAAGCAGTCCCCTAGCGAGTTCAACCTGCTCCTTCGTGCATGGCTTGTCGACAACGGGTGGCAACAATGCGTCTTGGACCCGTGCATCTACATCTTCCGCGCCGGTCACGTCTTCGCCATGATCGCACTTTACGTGGACGACACTCCCGCAACCTGCAATAATGCTATTTGGCTCACATCGTTTAAGGCTCAACTTGGTGCCCGGTTCAAAATCAAAAACCTTGGGTGACCTCTCCCAACTCCTCGGTATGCACATCACCCGCAACCGCTCAACCCGCACCATTTATATGGATCAGTCCAAGTACCTGCGCGACATCCTCGCCAAGTACGGCATGGCCGATTGTAAGCCCTCGTCCCTCCGTATGGACCCCGACTTCCTTTCCGGCCTCGCGCACATGGCCTCCCCCGCCCCACCCCCCCCCCCTTAATGGGGCGGGTAAGGACGTCTACCCCAACCTCCTAGGCAGTCTCCAGTACGCGGCAGTCTGCACGCGTCCCGATGTTCCCACGGCGTTGAGCATCCTTGGCTCCGCCCATGCCTATCCCACGGAAGCTCACCTGCATACCATAAAGAAGGTAGTTCAATACCTCCATGGCACCATCGACATGCCCGTGACGTTGGGGGGAGGCACGGACCACTGTCTCCAACTTACAAGCTTTGCCGGCGCGGATTGGGCAAACGGCATGAGCACTAGCAAGTCACGTTCGGGCTATCTCTCCACCCTCGGACGCGAACCAATCAGCTACAAGTCTAAACAACAAACTTGTGTGGCCCAATGCACTTATGAAGCTGTCAACGGGGTACACGGAAATGCCATCACCGGGGATCGAACCCGGCACCTCCGTGTCCGGAGTCAAACGCCGTAACCAAGTACCGCGCCTAAAAGTCGGTACCCGATGGGGATATATCTCATATATATACCCCCGTACTGCCCGAGCAACGGGCTCCCGCAGTACATCCACTATTGGCGAGATAGTAGGGCCAAGACTCCCCCGGAGTACAACGTACGGATGTGTCCATTATCGTGCCCACCACGGGGATCTCACAACACTCCCCCTAATGGACACCATCCGATCAACTCCGGTCAAACCCTAGCAACCCGCGTCATACGCGGAGGGCCCATAACCTGTCAACGGGGTACACGGAAATGCCATCACCGGGGATCGAACCCGGCACCTCCGTGTCCGGAGTCAAACGCCGTAACCAAGTACCGCGCCTAAAAGTCGGTACTTGGTTACGGCGTTTGACTGACATTCAATATCTGAACCGGTTAGTTCGACTGCAACGACAGCTTGCCCGAGTTGGGGACGTCGTCCACGACCGGCGGATCATCATGTACTTGGTGAAGGGCCTGCGCAGCGAATACCACTCCATCACCGACACGTGGGACGTACACGACCTCAGCATGGATGCCGTCAAGCGTGATCTTCGTCAAAAGGGCATGCGCATCGAGAGTCGTGCGCAATCACATTCAACGGAGCCCCCAACGCCTACGGCTTTTGCAGCGTCTCAAGATGACTCAACGACTGAACTTTTGAAGCGGCAAGTCTCCGAGCTCCAAGACCAACTGAAATCTCTTCAAGGAGCTGCGACTACTCGTCGTACCTCATATGGCAGAGGCGGAGCGAGAATTTTTCGTGGTGTTTGCTATGGCTGTGGTAAGAAGGGCCATCGCAGGTCCGAGTGCCCCGTCAACAACACCGGAGGTAACTCTGCGCAAATGGACTCCCCGGTTGCTTTTCCGGCGGTCATGGACGTGACAGCCACCCCTGCGAGGCCATTCTCCGAGGCTCGACACATGTTCGAGCGCGATGGGGAAACGTGGATGTGGTTGGCCGACAGCGGCGCCAGCCATCACATGACTAGTGTGCGCCGTGACTTCTGTGAGTATCGAGCGCTCACCGACCGGCTTTGGGTGAAGGGTATCAGCGCCCGCGCTGTTGGCGTGGGCTCGGTCCGAATCATTGTGAAGGCTGAAGATGGAGAGGAGATTCCTGCCACGCTAAAGAATGTGCTCCACGTTCCTGAGCTATCCCGTCGTGCGTCGTGGTCTTACCATCGACTTTTCAGCCTCACCCAAGCTCGGCGACAAGGTCATTCTGTGGTGTTACCTGATCCCGTGGACCACCTTCGTCTTCATGCCGGTCATGGTGGTGGCGTGGTGGTTCCGTTGGAGCGCGCGCATTTCTTGGTGTGGTTGCCGGCGCGGGTTGCTTCGTCGAATCCTACCGCTTCGGTCGCCACTGCGCCATCGGAAAAACGGTTGTGGCATTCCCGACTCGGTCACCTTGGCGAGTCGCAATTGGACGGGCTCTTGGCCACTCAGGTGGAGGGCGTGGCGTTTTCTGCGTCGGAGAAGTTGGGCTTCTGTGAGACGTGTGCTGTGTGTAAGTCGCACGTCCGCCGTATCTCTCGTGAGCCGGCTGACCGGAACGTTGGTGTCTTTGAGGTCCTCGGCTTAGACTTCTGCGGTCCTATGAGTGTTCCATCCTTGGGAGGACGGCGGTACAGCTTGTGTGCGGTTGATTTCCGGAGCCGTTTCATGCTGCATGATGCGGTCCGCTCCAAGGATGAGGCTCCCGCCTCGTTCCGTCGCATGTTGACTACCATCCGTTCTCTGGGGCACACGGTTCGTCG
Source organism: Tetraselmis chui (assembly GCA_026401115.1). Taxonomy (NCBI): domain Eukaryota; kingdom Viridiplantae; phylum Chlorophyta; class Chlorodendrophyceae; order Chlorodendrales; family Chlorodendraceae; genus Tetraselmis; species Tetraselmis chui. The sequence continues at coordinate 15,937 of JAPMLY010001169.1, forward strand.
TCTTCGGGTGGACAATAACACGGTGTTCTTAGGTGCTGCCTTCCGAAACCTCTTGGATGAGTTCAACATCGCTGTGGAGATCACTGCCCCTTACGCGCATTGGCAACATGGCCGTATTGAGCGGCAGTGGGGGACGGTGGTCCCGATGGCGCAGTCAATGATCCGGCAAGCCGCGCTCCCTAAATCGTATTGGGCTTTAGCGATGGCCGCTGCGGTGCATGTCCGCAATCGTGTGCATAGTAGCGGAGCCGGCGGTGTACCTTTCACCTTGGCGACCGGTAGACGAGCTGATCTGAGCTCCATGCGGGTCTTCGGCTGTCCGGCCTATGTCCACGTTGACAAGTCTCAACGCCGCAAACTTGACGATCGCGCGTGGAAGGGTGTCTTTGTGGGCTATGCTTCCGAATCCCCTGCGTGGTTGGTGTACAATCCTGCTACTCGTCGGGTGGTGAGCAGCCGCAACGTGGTGTTCGATGAGGCTGCAGTCCTCTCCATGGGGGAGAGCAATGCGGAGCAACGCAATGATGATGAAGAGGACAGCATCCCGCGCACCATGTGTAGCGAAGAACCGGATACACCTTCGGGGGAGTCGCCGCTACGGGAGTCGCGGCAGCATTCCGGGTCGACGGAAGAGGAACGGGACATGCATTCGGGGGAGACTCCACGTGCAAGGTATAATCTTCGATCCACTGCTGCACCACAGCAATGCGTACCCAGTCCAAGGTATAATCTCCGTTCAGCGGGCGCTTCGGGAGATGGATGGACTGCGGGAAGTGCCGCAGCTATTAAGTCAGCCAGCAGCCCGACCGTTCAAGAGCCGGTGTCATACAAGCAAGCGCTGAGGAGTCCCCAATCGGGGGAGTGGGAGGCAGCTATCAAGAGCGAGTACGACTCACTTGTATCTCGGAAAACCTGGACATTGGTCCCTTGTCCTGCCGGTCGCAAACTCGTAGATTCCAAGTGGGTGTTCAAGCTAAAGCGCGATGCCAATGGACAGATTGCAAGGTACAAAGCAAGACTTGTGGCTCGCGGGTTTACTCAGGAGAAGGGTGTGGACTACCACGAGACCTTCGCTCCCACAGTGAGGGTGATTTATATTCGAACGTTGCTCGCGCTTGCTGCTTATAATGATTGGGAGGTGGAGCAGCTTGATGTGGTGACGGCATTTTTGGAGGCCGATATCGAGGAGGAAATCTACATGAGGCAGCCGGAAGGATTCCGTCACTTCGACATCAATGGAGAGGAGCGAGTGTGCTTGTTGAAGAAATCATTGTATGGCCTCAAGCAAGCTCCAAGGAACTGGAATAAGACCATCACAGCATGGCTAGAGGAGTATGGCTTTACCCAATCCAAGGTGGATCCCGGCATTTACGTCTTCATCAAGGAGGGTGAGCTTTATGTCTTGGCGTTGTACGTGGACGACAACATCATCGTCGGACCAGCGGGTAGCTTCATCGTTGGGTTCAAGTCGGCTTTCGGCGAAAGGTTCAACGTGCAAGACCTCGGTCCAGTGTCTTGGTTGCTTGGCATGACTGTTGAGCGTGATCGTGGCAGCCGCACCATCAGGATTGGACAACAGCAATACGTCTTAGATATGTTGGAGCGCTTCAACATGATGGGCTGCAAGCCAGTGGGCTCACCTATGGCAGTCGATGCTTTGAGCAATTGTGTGGAGACGTCGACATCAAGGTTGCCTCCCGGTCTAGTGCCGTACCAAAACTTGATCGGCAGCTTGTTGTACGCTTCCGTAAGCACACGGCCCGACATCACCATGGCTGTTAGCCACCTTAGTAGGTACATGTCCGACCCCTCTCAGTCACATTGGGAGCAAGCCAAGAGGGTGCTTCGCTACCTCAAGGGGACCGCAGAGTCGGTGTTGATGTACGGTGGCGCACCCTCATCAAAGCTGGTAGGATGGTCAGATTCTGACTACGCGAGTGATGTTGGCGAGCGGCGCTCTCGCACGGGGTGTGTGTTCATGCTCAACGGTGCAGCGGTGAGTTGGAAAAGCCAGCGGCAACAAACTGTGGCATTGTCGACAGCGGAGGCAGAGTATATGGCGCTGACTGCGGCCACTCAGGAGGCGATGTTTTTGAAGCAACTACTCCACGAGTTTCACCAAGATTCCGGGTCTCCCATCACAATTCACGAGGACAATCAGAGTTGTATTGCACTCAGCAAGAATAGCATGACGACCGGACGCAGCAAACACATGGACGTGAGGTACCACTTCTGTCGGGAGAAGGTGGAGAGCGGAGACATCGAGGTGCAGTATTGTGCGACGGAGAACATGCTTGCTGATGTGCTTACCAAGCCATTAGTGAGTGCAAGGCATAGCAAGTTGTGCAATGCCATCATGGGATTGTCTGCGTAGCAAGGGGGAGTGTTGCGAGACATCGTTTTGTGTGATAATCAAGTTGCTACACAGCAATGTTGGTGAAGTAGCATCGTGATAGTACGGCTGTGACTCAGCACTATAAGATGATAAGCCAATCAACAATAGAGAGGATTAGGTTGCTGATGGTGGCAAGTTGCTGAGCGTTTGAAATCATCTAAAGGCTCAGAATATACGTTGGCGTGTGCTCACCACAAGGTGAGTGCGTGTCCTGTGATAGGCAAGTGCTAGGCACTTGCTGAGGGTGAGATGACATGCAGTGTCACTCACCGAGTGTAAGCATTCCTTATTGCCCCCTCAACTTTGACAGAAGCTGAGCATTACTTTGCGGCTAACACCAGCAAGGAGGGACTCCACCTCCGCCAAATTATGGGGGAGGTCTTCAACGCTCCCACCACCGAAACCACCACCATATGGGATGAGAACCAAAGCGCCATCGCGTACTCCCAATCTGCCTTGGTCAGCGACAAGACTAAACATATCGGTCTGAAGTGGCACTTTCTTAAGGACCACGTGGAACAAGGAACCATTAAGTTGAGGTGCTTCCCCACTGACTAAATGGTGGCTGACATGTTCACCAAACCACTACCAAAACCTGCATTGACAAGACACCGAAGTGCAATCATGGGAGGAGCGGACCCAGTGCAATGCTTCATGCCGTAGCTACCTTCAAGGAGAGTGTTGTCAGTAATGCCTTCTAGTTACTAGTTGCAGATAGCTATAGTAAGATATTCTAGATATGACTAGTACATGTCTATCACACCGATGCTCTGTTTGAATCGGTACAGAACTCTCGCTAGGCTACATATCTCCCACTTCCTTTGTCCCGACACCACGCCTCGGGCTAGTTGTCTTTGTGACTGTCCTATTTGCGTGAGTGTGACTTTAACTACGTATGCGTTAGTTCCCTTCCATACTGAACGTGTGTGCACGGTTCAACATGCCCAAGGGTAAATGGTTATATTGAATTAAATCTAGATGTTTGCAAACCCAACTCCCATTTGTACGGGATAGTAGCCCAACGGTTAATGTTACTATGGGTAACGGTGCGTCGCACCTGAAGGATAACTAACTTTCACTTTTAACGGGATGCAACCAACCACATGATAATAGCCAACGTTCATCTCTAACTAGCCCTAGCCTCATAAGCGAGAACTACCGAGGAGCACGGCACTCTTTGCTTTCGCCCTCGGCCAATCTAGGCTTCGCGCGAACCCAGCCACCCAACCCCATAATTCTGCGCTTATCTTCCCCTAGGCCAAGCATATGGCGGTCTTTTGGCCAAATTGGCGAACAAGCTGACATCTTTGCAAAACGTACCAAAGGGTAAGACAAATCATGATACTTACCACAAAAGCAAAATTGAAATTGAAATTGAAAGTATCCACAACATGTGCCGGCAATCTGGACCGCCAGTTGTCTCTCGGGCCACTCTACTTCGCCATTCATGACTTATTAGCAAGTTGGGCCCGAGTCTCTTCGACCAGATACACCTATCGACACACCTAGCTACATTGTGTGTCGACGTTCCTCGGGAGTTGAAAAACTGTAAGCAACCGCAGTAATTGCCACATTCCCCCCGCCTAAGCAATAACAGTGTAATAATTTTGTAATCAAGAAAACTGATCTAAAAATAGATCTACTTGTCGAGAAATGCAAAACTAAAAAATGCTGCTCGACCTTCACGATGCACGGCCCGCTCCCACCGAACCGGGGTGCCGACCGGCCTCGTTCGGGAGGGACGACGGGCCAGCCTAATCTAGCTCCCGCGTGACTTCGGTCTTGCCGAAGATAGGAGGGGAAAGGCTGGCAAAAAAACCCTCCACGCGTGGTCGCTCGTCGATCCCGCCGTCGCATCCCGTAAACCCCGTCCCAAGGTCGTAGCCGCGTCCACCGACGCGACGGTCCTCCTTGTCGAGGTCCCCCGTCACCTCGAGGGCAAGTGGGGGGGACCGAGACACACTGACATAGAAAAAACTGGCGCTCCTGCCTCCGCGCTTGAATTTTCCCCGCTAATTTCCTCGGTTTTTCTCTGTACCCTCCCTCCCTCTCTGGTACCCGGGTACGTATCGGCTATTCTGGCTTGTGGCCGTACCCTCCCTCCCTCTGATCGCGCGTCCACCTAGCAAACTTTGTTGAGGATGGGGCCTCCGCGCTCACCCGCCCCCCCCCCCCCCCCCCCCCCGCAAGGGTCTCGTCTATCCGGGTAGTGGGTGTCGAGGAGGGGGGAGGGGATACGTCACCGTAGTCGGATCCGGCGGGCCGCGGGCGCACGGAAATTACTCAAAAAACCCCTCCGTACGGGGTTTTCCGGCGGCGCCGACCCAAAGGGTCGTCGCCGCCACATCTTGTCTCTCCTTACCTCGCGACTAGCATCCTTGCCGCCCAAGCTTACTCCTCCCCCCGGGAGATGTAACTTGTCGGCGTAGCGGCGTGCTAGTGAGCGCCCTTCCGTGGTGCTGCTCCCCCAACTAGCTCGACGCCGGGTACGGACATTAGTTTAGTTTCCTAAAAAGCCCTCCGTACATGGCTTTCCCGGCGGCTGATCATGAGGATCATCGCCGCCTCACATAGCCGCTCCTCCGTATGCGACCGGCCACCGGCCTGCGGCCTGTCTTGCCTCACCCCCCGGGAAGGGTCGACTGGCACATGGCTGGTCAACGACTAGCGAGCGCCCTTTCATGGCGCTGCTTCCCGGCTGGCCACCACCAACTCCAACACCCGCCTCCCACCAATGATCCGGCCGTACCCTCCTCGCCTTCAAACGCTCTTGTTGTACATGCCCCACCCCCTCGAGGTAGGACTATATTCAGTAGTATGTGACAGCGTAAAAACATATCGGACGGCCCGAGCGGGAGATCTTGGCGCCGGTATTGCACAGAAATTACTTTTTCAAAAGCCCTCTGTACATGGCTTTCCCGACAGCTGCAGATCCTCCGGATCGAGCGGTCGGCCCTCTTAGCCCCCTACCGTGACAGGCATGGCACGGCTACGGGGTTTCCAGCACCCACCACGGGGAGGTGAGGGGATGCCGACGGGCATGCGAGCGCACCCTCCTCCGGGGCCGCCGCCCCTGCGCCGCGGGCGGGCGCCCCACAAGAGCACTATTTGCCAAAGATGCCAGCACGCTTCTTTAACTGATTGAGAAGCAAGTTGTTAATTTTGGCCAAAAGACTGCCCTCGGGTGTTGCCTGGGGGTCAATTATTTCTCTAATAAGGGATCATTGAGTGAGTTGCGCAAGCTAAAAGCGAGTTCAATGATTGAGATATGGGTAGTTCTGACTTATAAGGCTAGGCCTACCTAGATATTGCTATTGGTTGGTTGCAGCACCCTTGAACCTTTCAACACAAGGTAGCTGTGCGTGGGGCGGGGACGCGCCTCTAAATATGGAAACACAAATCGCAAGGGCTAATGTCCCGTACACATGGCAGCCAGTTTTGCTAATCTCTAGATTTAAATCAATCGGAATCTTTACCACAAGGGCACGATTTGTCGAAAAAAAAGAATACATTAAGACAAAGGTTTGCACAACCGATGATCACAAAAATGCGGTCGTGACGGGACGAGCCATCCGAAGAAACGCCACGCAGCGGGACTGCGGGAGAGGGAGGCCTAGTTGGGTCGATTTAATTGCCCACATTCACGTCGCTATTCTGGGCCTAGCCCCCCCTGAACATGGTGAGAGGGAGGGGCGCTCCTATGCATGGCGTCATGCAAGATTCCATGCTGGCGCTTCACGGGGTGGAGATTGGTACGTTTATGAGCTTATAACGTCGTGGTTGAGCTTGAGTAGGCTCGGGGTCCGGACACGTCATCGCCCGGGTGATAATGTGGTTAGGCGGAGGGCCTCGCCCATGCCTTTGTGTAAGGTGTATAACCGCACCGGAGTGGTAGGTGAAAGGCCGCGACGCTCGAGCCTGGTCTGCCGACTCTTACGCGAGTTCTGGGCCGTTTTGAAAGTACGAGGTCCTTGCGTGGCGGGTAATTGATGAAGTCGTTGGCCATGGCGAGCGGTTAGTGTTGCCGCCATTTGCGAGCCGGCTAGTATGGGGCGATGACAATAGACGCGGCTCATGATTGCTCCATCTTGTCGACATACCGTTGCATGGCTGACCACATGGGGGGGTGCAATAGTTACGCTGATACGCTCTGCCCGCCAGTGTGCGTCGGTGGGGTACAAACGATCCACGGCCTTGCATTTGGGGTCGCGCCAACTGGGGTTGACACGCGGGAGATGTGCGGTCTCCATTCATCCATTGTACTGAAACGGCTGATCGAATGAGGGCCCCAATGCGAGTCGCGGTAGCGGAAAGTGCGGGGATTGGGCTTCATGTCGTCGTAGTCGAGCTCACTGCTGAGTTTGTCGGGCTAGATATTGGTTGATGAATTAGCACTAGCATCCCGTTGCCTAGTGCTTAAGTACAAGCTAGCTATTTGTCATCCTAGTACTTAGTGTCATGCTCTTAGATGTACTCTATTCCGTATTAGTGGCGGTCAGCCGGCCATGCCGGTGCCTTCGCTGGCCGCCATCTCTATTTTTCTCACTTCTCTAGTCACCACACCCGGCCCCCTTGTGGGGCCGGCACGACCCTACGTGTAACTACCCGTTCCCGATTCCGACAGGTTATGGGCCCTCCACCAAGTTACACTAAAGAAGGGCGTGTGTAAAGTGCTCGGCGCCACGCTAGTCCTACCTACTCCCACATAAAAAAGGGTAGAGCGTGTGTAAAGCGCTCGGCGCCACGTTAGTAGTTCATCGTCCAATCGACACCACGCTTCGCCTTCGAGCTGGTTGTCCGCGACTTTCCTACCATCTCCCATGTGAAAAGGAGAAGAGCGTGTGTAAAGCGCCCGGCGCCACGCTCGCCCCACCCAGCTTCCAGTCTCACCTAGCTCAGCTTACCGATGCTCTCGACCGGATCTGGTTGTTAAAAACCGACCCGCGAAAATTCGGCATGAACGCACTTTAGTTAGTACTTTCATTGGTTTTTTCCCGAGGCAACGCCGCAACGCTCACCTAACTTAGCGAGGAGCTTAACTTTCCCACGGCGGAAGGAGGTAGTCAACACGAGCGCCCGTCTATGCTTTTGCGTGCCTACACGCTACTAACAACCTTGTTAGCTTTGCTTTTTCCTCGCCGGTCGCTCTCATGCGTCGGCTAATTCGCCCGTGAACAGTTTTTCCCGCTGCATGTCAGGATAGTACATTACGCACTAAAATTGAAACCGCTTCTTATCGGCAACTCGCCGGTAGCGGCACGTGCACGTGAGCGCATGTCGCTACACCTACCCGGCCCAAGACACACGCTTCAAGCAGTACACCTTCGACCAAGATGGGACCTTCCTCGACGCAAGCTAGGACGACGTCAAGACCTCGGCTACCTTGAGGGGGGGTGTTAGCATTAGCATTTCGTTGCGTAGTGCTTATGTACAAGGTAGCTAAATGTCATCTTAGTACTTAGTGTCATGCTCTTAGCTGTACTCTATTCCGTATTAGTGGCGATCGGCCGGCCTTGCCGGTGCCTTCGGCGGCCGCCATCTCTCTCCTTCTCACTTCTCTAGTCACCACACCCGGCCCCCTTGTGGGGCCGGCACGACTTTACGTGTAAATATCCGTTCCCGATTCCGACATGATGACATGATGTAGGGTGGGTGAACCGGGATGTCGTTGACATCGAGGAGGTGCCATAGGCGCCGGAGCTCTTCCATCGTGACCGGCGAAAGCGAGGAGATTTGGGGAGGGAAACGGCCACCGCCTTGTTGTCCTCGTGGAGTAAGACGTTGCTCTGTCAATATTTGTACGGATGAAAAAGTGTGGCAACGCAACACGTATCGCTAATACTATCTCGTTATTCGTCAAATCTTGACATCTCATCTTTCGCGGATGGTGGCAAAGTTCACCTAAGAACCGGCCTTAAAATGTGGAAAAGTAAGAGACGAGCAGGGAGGGAAACCCTAACTACAGTGCACTTACTTGTAGCTCCAACCCCTCATACTATACCCTCGAAGGAAAATATCTTATTATTGACCAAGATGAAAACGACTTGGCATTTCTACGTTTCCCCTCCCATTTTCCCTGTCCGTGCTCATCTTGTTCTTCTTGTAACCATTCACTTGCCATTTCTATGACATCACGTGATCAAAGAACAATGGTATCCGTACTAGTAGTACCTGCAGTACGTACCGCCTGTGGCGGTTAGCCTCTGAAAGCTAAACGCTAGCACAAATCTGTTCTAGTCTGTCTAGTTTTGTTGTTGCAAGATGGCAATTGATATTGTCGAGAGGCAATTGATGAGAGATGTCTCACTGCTGTACTTGGGCAGTAGTTAGTGTAAGTGAACAAAGGAATTGTTAAAAGGTTCTGTCACCTCCCTCTACTGCACTGGGCTTAAATAGGTTTCAGCCCAGACTAATCACGCCTGCAAGCTACGCTTACGTGTCAGGCGTTGGTGCTGCTCAACCGTCGTCATTCGCCTCGAGATGCGGCCTGCCTAGCATTGAGTTTCACGACGCGGCTCCTTCTGCATTGGAGAGCTCGCTCTGGCGCGTCATCTGGCTGGTTAGATTAATTTATGCATATCTGTACGTACCGGGAGGTACTGGTCGTACTGTAGCATCAGCACCATTACAATATTGCAGTAGCGACGTACCCACGAGTATACGTCCATCCTGTGGAAAAGCACGAATTGATATCCGTAACGAGTACCTGTACAATGTCCTGCAATGTACTGTTGCAGGACTGTACTCGTCACACTCGTACCCTCCCCCTCTTGACAGATCAATGAGGCCGCCGCGAGGCAGACCTCCGTGGTTCTTGGCTCCTTTACTGAAGCAGTTACTGGGACTCAGGAATGCGCGCTGGGTGAGCGTGCATAAAGTCAATGTACGCCTGAGTCTTGGCGAACTTGCGCCATTGGGGCGTCTCCAAGAATTCTTGTAACGCAATTGTTCGATGCACCTCGTTCAAACGGTGCCAGACAGGTGGAATGTCATCATCACTGAAGTGTGTCATGAAGAGCAAATATTTGCCTCGTCGCCCAGGTAGCGATTTGATGCACACATCAGAGATGTGCGAGACGTCAAACTCCTCGTCGTCTCCTTCAGGTACAGTTACTGGGACAGCTGGTCGTAGCGGAGCGGTAGAGCAGGGTCGTAAGTTGTTAACATGGAACACAGGATGTAAGCGTACTGTCGTTGGTAGTTTCAATCTGTAACTGTGTTTTCCAATCTGCTCCTCCACTGAAAAAGGGCCTAGCTGTCTGTCCCTGAGTTTCCTGTTCGGTTGTCCTCGCAGAAAAAGATTTGCTGTGACGACTGACACCTTGTCTCCCTTAGCAAAGTGTGGCGCTGTAGATGGTTCTGTGCGCGCTTGCATCTCGTCCTTATGTAGCTGTAACACTGAGCGTACCAAGCTGTGTACTTCCTGTAACAATCTTAACCGTTCTGTTGCGTCTTGCGAAATTGGAATTGATGGTCGCATGCTCAAGAGTAGGTCAGGAGGCTCCTCAGGAGAAAAGCCAAAGTTAGCCTCGAACGGCGTGTGCTCAATTCCGAGTGCACGCGAAGCGTTGTACGCAAATTCCACTTGCGGTAAAAATGTCGACCAGTTGGAGCCATCATAGCAACAGAAGCAGCGAAGAAGTTGCTGAAACGTGCTGTTCACGCGTTCTGTCAGTCCATCTGTTTCTGGGTGTCGGCTAAATCTTTCACGTCTTGGCGGATTCGTTTCCACCAGAATCTGTCGAGTGCTTTAGCAAGAGTGCTAGCAACTCCTCTGTGACCAGCTGACGAACTTTCGTGCAGCTCTGTGATCATTCTCAGTCGGAGCTCAGAGTTCTGTGGAATACAGAGGCGATTGAGACGCCAAAAGTACCCGTCTCTGGCTTCTATCCGGCTGTCTCTTGTCCACTCACCATCGTCCCCATAAAACGAATCTCGTGAGAACCCCTCGCGAATGAGATCAGCGAACTCAGGGCTCAGCTGCAACGCGTCAACAATCAGTGAATTTAACTGTGCGTCTTCAAACAGCAGCTGGGACTTCCGTCGTAATTCTCGATCTGACAGAACCTCGCCATCCCAAAATAAGGGTACTATGGCCTGAGGTACGAAGTCTGGACGCCGGCTTAACGGGTCAGCTTCGTTCAGAGCTCCCTTGCGATATGCAAGTGTCATCGAGCCCACAAACGGTTGCAAATCCCGCAGGTATCTTGCTTGCCGCTTGTTCAGCCTGTTGTTCGGTTGCCTGAGCAGATGTCGCAGTGTGTCGTGGTCTGTTACGACAAGGAACTTAGAACAGCCTTCAAGATAGCACCTCCAATGCTTGACAGCTTCGCATACAGCCAAAGCTTCTAAGTCGTACGCAGAGTAAGTGTTACCACGCTCAGCTGGATTCAGCTTACGCGCCCAGTAAGAGACTGGTTGAAGACCGCCTCCTTGGTCTTGCAACAGGACTGCTGCAATCCCCACTGTTGAAGCATCTGTAGCTACGGTGAACGTCGCGTCCGAGCTGACTTCCGGAAGGATCAGGCATGGCGCGGAAATGAGCCGTAACTTGAGAGTCTCGAAGGCTTCCAAACATGCAGGCGTCAGCGTAACCTTCTGTGGCTGGGACTTCCGCAGTAAGTCCGTGAATGGAGCCGTAAGGTCGCTAAAATGGTGTATAAATCTCGCATAGAAGTTGCAGAACTGTACGAAACTGCGAACCTCCTTCTGCGTCTTGGGCACTGGCCAGTCTGCAACGGCCTCGACTTTCTTTGTGGAAACCGAAATTTTCCCGGCTGACACAGTGTAGCCCAGATACTCCATTTCTTGCAATCCGAAGAAGCATTTCTTAAGGCGTAATTTCAGCCCTTCCTCCTTGAATCGCTGTAGCACTAGACGCAGGTGTTCCAGGTGCTCTTCCAGAGTTCGACTGTAGATACAGACGTCGTCCAGGTAGACTGTAACGAACTTATGTAAAAAGTCGCGAAGAATGTCGTTCATCATCCTCTGAAATGTAGCTGGTGCGTTGCACAGTCCAAACGGCATGGCGACCCATTCCATTAAGCCATCATGGGTCTGAAAAGCCGTCTTGTGAACGTCTTGATCACGCACTCGAACTTGCCAGAATCCAGAAGCGACGTCGAGGTGTGTGTAAAAATTCGCGTCCTTAAGTTCGTCCAGGGTGTCATCCACACGCGGTAGCGGGTAAGCATCTTTACGCGTAACCTCGTTAAGACCGCGGTAGTCAATGCACAGACGTAGCGAGCCATCAGCCTTTCGCACAAAAAGAATTGGCGAGCCGAACTCACTGTAGCTGGGTCGTATCAAACCAGCTTCCACTGCGTCTTTAAGCTGTCGATTAAGCTCAGCGCGCTCTGCGGGTGACAATCTGTTCAGACGTTGACGTCGCATCGGGCCAGTTGTGTCAATGGGGTGATCCCACTGTCGGCTTACTGGCGGAGAGTCGACAGGTTGCAGTAGCTCCGGGAAGTCGTCAAAAAGTAACGACCGGAAGTTGTCACGTTGTTCTGCTGTTAGTTCCTCTCCATTGTGAAAGTCCGTTGATTGTTCGGCAGCTGACGTAAGTTCAATGACGTAAAAATCAGCATGACGTCCTCTGCTGCGGCGCGTCTTGCGCATGAGCTTCTGAACTTTCGTAGATGACAGTAGCAGACACTCAGGGCGTCGTTCCTCGAGTGTAGTCTCCACAGCTGTACCGTCCATCAGTGTAAAAATTCTGGTTGTACCAAATTGTAAAGAGGCATGTTCGTCATCAAGCCATGGTAAACCCAGGATTAAATCAGCTGTACGTAAATCACGTAAGACGTAGAAAGTCCGTTGAAACTCGTGTCGAGCCAGCTCAAAAGTGACGTCGCAGACTGTCGTAGAAGTCACTCGTTGTCCATTAGCGAGTCGAACTGGAGTTTTACTCGCAGACTTCCGAGTCTGTAAAGCAAAGCGTCGTACAAAGTCTTCTGACACAAAATCAAGTGTCGCAGCGCAGTCCACTAATCCAGAAATTTGGTGTCCGCCTTCAGGAGTTTTCACAGTAAGCTCCGTTCGAATTAACGGGCGAGCTTCCGTGAGGTCGGTCAGTAGTGCTGTAGCTGGCGAGGAAAATTGTTGCAGCGTAGCGATGGACTGTTCCGAGTCGTCTGTTGGTACATGTACCGAGTCGGGTTGATCAGGTGCTGTAGATTCCGGTGAGTCGTAAAAAGCACAATCTGCGTCAACTAACCACAGCTGTACAGGCCAAGGGGCTGGTTCAACCACCTCCTGTTGCGTTGGGTTCTCCAGTGACTGACGTGTAAAAAGCTGTGTCCTTGCTGGGAATTCTTGATAAAGTTTCCAGTGCTTAGTCACCTGAGTAAATTTCGCCCACTTCGGTAGTACAAATACAGCCATCGTAGATGTCGGAGATGTTCGACGACAATCCTCAAAATGCTGCGCAATTTGTTCAGCTAGCTCCCAGGGTGGGTTGATGAACATCCGTTCTCCTGTCAAGTCTCTGTCTAGAATCGAGTCACTCGGCGAACAGTGAGGTAAGTCACCGTGCGAGTTTAGACCTTCATCATCAGCACATCCCTCCAACGTGAAGTTGAATCGTGCATGCAGAGGGTCAAAGACTGAGTCAACCAGTTTCCAATCAACTGAACGTATGGTTACAGGTTTACGACTCTGTCTCTGCTTAATCTGACGACGACGACCTGCTACTTGCGTTACAGGTGTCGCCACTGTAGTCGATGGAGATGCCGAAAGTGTATCGACGACCTCTGTCGCTAACAGTGTCTCAGAATGAACAGTAGATGTAGCCGGCTGCTCCAGTTCATTTGTAGAACAGCCTTGCCACCATCATTGCTTCTTAGGTTGCATCGGTGCCTTGCCTTTGAACTCCGGGCATTGGAACAAACGATGTCCCTTCTTGTGGCACTTGAAGCAGAGTCCCTCGTCCATGTGTCGCTTGCGCTCCTCAGCTGTCATCGCGTTTGCAAGCGAATTAAAATCTTCACGACCAGATGTCTGACCGCGTCCACCATTGTTTCCACCTCCACGTCCACGTCCGCGGCCACGTCCACGGCCACCCTTGTTACGTTTCCAGACGTTAGAGGCTTCCTCAAGAGGGTCCTCAATGTTACGCTTGCGTGTAGGCTGGGCAGATGGTCCAGCAGCAGACCTCGCATTGCCCAGTTCCGGCGAATCTGTCACGACGTTATTCAAAAAGTTTTGCAGCTCCACTAGCGTAGTCCGGTATCCTAGTTGAGCTCGGTGTGACTTAGCCAGTTTCTTGAGCGCATCGCTTGCCAAACCATTAATGAAGCGTACACACTGCACTTCAGCTGTCAGGTCTTGACGAGACCGACGTAAGTAGTCGTTGTACTGTTTAGTGTAAAGCGCGTAACTCATCGTGTTGCTCTGCATAAAGTTCATCAAAGCGTTAATCGCTTCGTCCTGAATGTTCGGAAGAAACGTCGACTTGCGTAACTCCTCAACAAGCTCGTTGTACGTAGACGGAATTGGAGGCTGATTTTTCCGGTTCAACCACCATCCACCAAGGTGTCCAGAAAACTGTGAAGTAACCCAGAACACTGCATCGTACGAGTTAGCCGTAATTCCAAGCATTATAAAACGCTGAGGCTGCGCTTCAAGCCAATCCTCCAGAACATTAGGTACCAGCCCATTCTGGTACGGTGAAGTAATAGCAGCCTTACGCTGAGTCTCCGTGAGAGTCACAGATAGTCCAGCCAAGTTGTGGGTAGGCATCGGCATTCCCACTCGTAAATCTGTAGGCCCTACTCCAGTCAGTCGGTTGATGTGTCCAACAGTCAGCAGCCAGACAGAACCAGAGTCGACCGTCGTAAACCGGGGGTACATGTGGAACTGTCTCGGGATAGACGTGTCGTCTTGCATGACTGGAACATGTTGTGTCATTGCTCGATAAAAAGATTCCCACTGAGCCACGTAACCAAAGTGAAGTAATTCACTCTTGTGCTTCTTAGCACGAAGTAACCCAGTCTGTGCAGGCGTAAGTGTCAGACCGTCAATGTTGATGGATTCCGGGACGACGTAAGTGCCATCCGGATTAACTGTCGACTGTTCCAAAACAGCCTGCTCGACCTGAGCAGGTGTACGTAAGTTGCTCGTAGCAAACAGGACATGAATAGACGCCGAGTACACGTAAACAAGCTGTCGTCCTTGAGGTAGTGTAACGTTAACATGTTCACCACTCAACAACGTCAAATCATCCGATGTCAGAACAAGACCGGTCTCCTCGTGTAACTCGCGAATAGCAGCGTCGACATGCTCTTCATTAGGTAAGACAGAGCCAGCTGGGAACCAAGTTTTACCAGAACGAGGCTCACGCTGAAACACCAACTTCAAATCCGACGATTTAGTTGCTCCGACGTGAATTATCAAAACCACGTACTGTCCGGGTCCTAGAGAAGCCATCTCAACTCAATCAAACAACGTCGAGCAGTTCAACAAGCAACGAAAGCGTGCGTCGACCAAAGGGCTCCGAAACCAGTGTGGCGGTTAGCCTCTGAAAGCTAAACGCTAGCACAAATCTGTTCTAGTCTGTCTAGTTTTGTTGTTGCAAGATGGCAATTGATATTGTCGAGAGGCAATTGATGAGAGATGTCTCACTGCTGTACTTGGGCAGTAGTTAGTGTAAGTGAACAAAGGAATTGTTAAAAGGTTCTGTCACCTCCCTCTACTGCACTGGGCTTAAATAGGTTTCAGCCCAGACTAATCACGCCTGCAAGCTACGCTTACGTGTCAGGCGTTGGTGCTGCTCAACCGTCGTCATTCACCTCGAGATGCGGCCTGCCTAGCATTGGGTTTCACGACGCGGCTCCTTCTGCATTGGAGAGCTCGCTCTGGCGCGTCATCTGGCTGGTTAGATTAATTTATGCATATCTGTACGTACCGGGAGGTACTGGTCGTACTGTAGCATCAGCACCATTACAATATTGCAGTAGCGACGTACCCACGAGTATACGTCCATCCTGTGGAAAAGCACGAATTGATATCCGTAACGAGTACATGTACAATGTCATGCAATGTACTGTTGCAGGACTGTACTCGTCACACCGCCACTCAATACTACTAGTGCCTCGGGGATATGTGTATGATCTGATATATCATACATCGGCCTGTATGATTACGCGTTTTCATAATCAGTACTTTTTCTGTTAAATACCGCTATGTACAGTCAGTGAATATCTAAAGTAGCGGCAGACACGCCTAAGCTCAGTATCGTCTGCACCACCGACTTCGGCTACAGATCGAGCGACCATCCCTATCATAAGGTATGGTGCACCACGCCCGCTGAATATTGGGGGAGGGAAGGGTTCAAGATACTAGAGGTGCGGCCGTGGGGCGTATTTGTTCCGTACGGACCCGCCTTATGTCACCAAAAGCTAGGAGGTCAAGTAGCATTTGGTGTTCGTAGCCAATCGCTGTCGTGCCGTGCGCGGGGCACTAATTGCAAAGTCCCACACTCAACGCACAGAAAGGAAGTACTCTGCAAGATACCCTCGTCGAGGTTGCACTTGAGGTAGCATATTCGATTGTTGTGACCGTTTTCGGAGCGTTCAGTGTTGTTTAGGGTGTGGACGCGTTCTTCTTGGGATCTTTCGGTTCGGCCGAATAACGGTCCGGATAGTAATCACCTGTCCCGACGTTGGGTTGACACAACGTGATAATGTAACACGTTGGAGACCAACGACTGGTATGCAATCTGAAAATGCTCCTTAATAGTTCGGGTCGAAAAGGGCTGGGTTATTTGAATGTGAAACTTAATAAGATCCAACAGTATGTGACGCATATGTTGTAGTCGTCGAGCACGAACATCTATTAAGCTTCCTCCATCGCATGAGTAGTCACTAACGCTACCTATCCACGGATTTTCTTCGAAACAGACACACAACACTGTTGAGATATAGCATAGGTATCGATATAGCATGGCACCTCAAAGTTAGAGATAGGGGTTGACGTCGTGCACTGCACGTTAAGGCCGCCAGGCCTCCTGAGCTTTTATAGTGGACGTAACACAACATAACTCTTATGCGCCGTTTGCACTTGCCTGTTGTCACTAATTTTACTGTTGTCACTTATCATGTTGCTACTTGTCCGCATGTTGACACTAGTTTTAAAGTGACCCATTGCATTGCTAAGGTAAACCATGGTCCCTGCGTATGGTGTAGATTTCTGATGGGAGGAAGGCCTTGGGAAAGAGGTTGTGCGTACTTCACGATTTCGGTGAAGTAGCTCTTAATTTTGCAACGGGACACATCGAGGGATGTGCAGCAAGAAGGTAAGTGCCAATTCCACATTCAATAGAAACTAAATGACATTGACTTTTCTCAACTTCTTTTCCTTAAACACGCCCGAACCAAGCATTCCGCAACATAGTGATGCGTGCATCTTTGACTTCATTCGCCATTCGGTGCACACGCAATGTTGAGCTACATGTTTTTATCCATGCATGGTTTATCCATTTGCATTTCTATGAATACCAATAAGCATCTTTCAATCTATCCCCGAGGGCTAGTATTAGGTGATGAAGAATTGTTTAGCACGCAAGTCGGCGTGTATGTTCTCGTGGGAAAGCATGATACACAGCTTCAAGATGTCTACTCGTCCGTTTGTCACATGTAGGCTCCCCCCCCCCCTCACCATTACATATAGAGCAGCACGCATTCCAATTAGGCATTATCGCCACAGTAATTATTCTCAACACCTCCCACATCGCTAATATGTTTGGGTTGCATACTGCAACGGTGACTTTAAGCACAGGTGGGAGCATCGCTACGTCAAGGAGATAGCCGTCTCGGGGATCCGATACGGTGTTTTTCTTGGAGCGTGGTCGCCCTCGTCATCGGAAGACTCGCCATAACGAGGCTCCATAACGAGGTCGTCGTTGGTGTGGTCGGGTATGCTTTCTGCGTTTGTAGGCCGTGACATTAAGTTCGAACTATAGCTAGCGAAAGCACCCCACCATGTAAGGTAGTTCGGTAGTGTGAGTTGCATAGTCCGCGGACCGGTATCACTCACTACCGACCCTCTGTAATAAATGGTACGAGTAACGCATCGTCCGTAAGTGCACATGGAATTTGCATAGCTAGTCGGGAGGGTTGAAAGGGCATTCGCACTGCAACGCATTTTGTGTAGATGATCTGTGTGGGTCTGGGAGTTGCACTGCCATCTTTGACTAGTTTAGCGTAAAAGTTGCGTGCGGGATCGTGTTCTAGCGGCATGTCGACGTATTTGACCACCCCACACAGTAGCCGACGGACGCGCCGACCGTCCCATAGCTTTGGTACCGTTCTTGTCGTCATGCACCACCTTTTAGATGTAAAAGGGAGTATATGCGGGTAGAGAAAGATGCCTCTCGCGTCACGGTCGTTTTCGTGGTTGTGGTGATGTATGCCGACAAGCGATCATGCCAAATCAGCCGTTCGAACAGGTTCCGCCCCTTCCTGGGTCGTGAGCCGACGGATTTAAGCTAAGGACACTTTGGGGTACACGCCCCTGAAGTTTGACAAAGTACTAAGTTTTCCTCGCGTGGGGGTGACCAGTTTTTTTACGAAACTCTGGTGTATGATTAGTCATACAAATGTAGTACTTATCATACACATATCCCCGAGGGTCTAGTAATGCTACTAAAGGGTATCTGCTGCCTGCTGGTATGCATCTTTCTCGTCTGCTTATTGCAAGCAATAGAATTCTTGACGGATTATTCTATTGGATCTTTCGCTACTGCTGCAGGCTGCGTAGTACCTATATCGTTGCCAGTCGTACGGTTTTGCTACCCGCACCCAGTACGCCATGGCCCGCCCTTGTCATTATAAATATATATTTGTTGCGGTATTATATATGCTTTTTTGATTAACTGCAGATCAGGCCACCACGTCAGCATGTGAGGGTCGCCGCCACTTCGTCCGTCCGCTGACGATGCTGCATGTCAATTTAGGTACAGGTACGGGCATTGCATCGTATGTGAGTATTATTCATGCTGTCCATCAACAGAGTAATGTACAATAAGTGGCAGCAATCAAGCAGAATGGAGAAACCAGGATGAGAAAAAACTTTCGAAATGTGATGATCATTACCCCCTTCCTATACAGGAATGATAACTTTTTCTTAACTCTTAACGGTACCCGGTACGGGTACAGTGGACGATCAACATCTTGTCCACCTGTACCCGCGGCGATCTGACGGTCCGCGTAAAACGAGTATCGCGATTGATAATTATCATTCCTTATTGGCTGCAAGACACCGTTGAGGCTCATCAACTCCTCTTGGACAAGATCGTATGCTTTGCTATGTCGGACTTCGGAGGGACACACGCCGCTTTCCGCTTGATGATCACGTGTGCGGTACGCCGCTATGGTTTCTTGCTCCGCACCCTCCCCCAAGATATCTGCCGACCGTACCTTGCTACTGCAGATAGGGCCGTTCGTGCAGCAGTTTGTTGAATCTTGGGTGGTTCTTTGGATGCACAAACACTCGATCAACTGAATTGTGCTAAACGACAACTCTCCCTCCCTGCGGAGTTTGGGGGGCTTAATGTACCGTCCCTCGAGCTCGATGCCGAACCTGCTCACTATGCTTCATTCACTACGACCCTCGCCAACCTGATTACTGATTACGAGTCCGAGTCGCTAGGTCCTTTGTACGGTCTCATCCGACAGGAACTACTGAATGTTGCCACTTCTACTTTACCATGGGCGGTCCAATTGCGCAATTCGTACGACTCTATCTCCACTATGGGCGGGTTTTCGGAATCGGAGCTTGTGGTGTTGACTAACACACTGAACCAAAACCTTTCCGATTACGCCGGGCCCGATGTCGAGTTGGTGGTATCTACGGTCAACAATGCGGAGGCACCCGCTACCCAAGTGACTAGCCTACAACTTCCGACTCCCGATGCTCTCACTCGCTTGGGAGATTCCGGGGGCCACATTCAACGGGGCATTTCGCGCATTCTTCGGGCCCGGGCCTACCTTGACCTCTTGGCGTTCTGCAGACCCTCCCCACCGGACTATATGATGGTGATTTCGGGTACATGTCGCGGGGCTTTGGCTCTCTTTTTCGCCTCACATGAGTCAAGTTTCAAGGTGCCATCCGATTGTTATACGATGGCAGCCCACTGGGTGCTTGGCTTGACTGCGGAGAGCGCCGCTCATGTTCGAAAATGCCCTCGGTGCAATGAGGCCCCTTCAGAATCTCGCGGGTATGGATCTTCGTCGACGGTTTCGAGCATCTTTATGTCGGGTGAGCGCTCAACAACCGCTATGCTCATGGACCATATCCCTCGGTGCCCGTGCTCCTGGTATATCATTCAACTCCACGACCGTATTGTCCACGTGCTTGAAGAGTTCATGCTTGAAGCGGGGGCTACTAAGGGCCGGGACTTGCGGTTGAAGGTCCGCCGTATTCGGTCGGGGGCTTCACGTCATCGTCCCGGGGATGTGGTTTGGTTAGACTTCATGGCTCCGCACCGTCATCTTGTTGTTGATGTGACGGTTACAAGTGCTCGCACGAACACCAACGTTCCTCGTATAGGTGCTCGCCTCCCACTCCCTGGTAGCCTTGCATTGGGAGCTCAGCAAGGTAAACTTGATGCGGACCTCCGCACTTCCGCCTTGCTTGGCACGCCTTCGGTTCAGTCGGTCCATGACTATTATTCCTTCGCCATGGAGGATGGGGGCCGGTTGGCGCCGATGGCGGCTGAGTTGGTCGATCGCTTGGCTATTTTGGTGGCTGTTTGTCGCTTCCCTGGCATGGGGGCCGCTGACTCTCGTTCCTTGCGCTCTGACAGCTATGTCCGTATGCAGCATTTTGTTCGTCGATCTACTTATGTTCCGTTTCGGCGTTTTTTGGGGGATGTGCGACGTGAATTCATGCAACGTTATTCTGCTGCTCTTCATGGCACTCTGGGTTCTTATCTCCGCGACGCTTTTCAGGAGGGCAGTGCTGGTGTTGTGGCATGCCTTCCTGTTCCTCGGGCTTAGGTTTTTTCCTCCTTTCTCCTTTCTTTTCTTGCTTGGTGGCCTCCACTGCTTTTTCTTGTAAGAATTTTATTTATATTCCTAATGATAACTCTAGTGCCTCGGGAGAATTGGTGGTACGGTATGTGTACCACAAAAGCGTGTGGTACGGACCGAAATTTTAATTTAGTACTTATCTCTTAAATATTTATAAGGAAACCGTATCATCGCTATATTTGCAGTTGCTCGCACCCTAAGCGCACCACCTCTTTGTCGGGCCATCCGCCCGACTCAGAAGGACCAAAGTCAGATCAAACTCTACCTCAAGCCCGACGCTTCTCGAAACAAGTTGCCAAGAGGATTTTGAAACTTTTGGTAGTCGGAGGCGAAGGTTGGTGTGGTGAGTTGGGCGTGCAAGCAACGTGAAAGGTCGGGAGTGAGCGGTGCGCGATGAGGTCGGCGACAAGCTGACCGTCCTAAAGATGAGTTGGAGCTGTGCGGTAAGACCCTCTCGTGTATCGAAAATCAGCTCGATAACGCCCATGAGTATCATGAAATGGATGGACCAGTTGTTTGGGTCGCAGGTGGCTGTGTTGCGGCGGGCTTGAAAGTCGAAGGGAGTGTACGAGGTAAGAAAATGCGTGTAGCCGCTCCCCGCCACGACCGCGTCCCGCATTTACGCTCGTGTGCCTCGCTTTCTGAGGTACCTAGCGACCAAAATCTTACTGAAACCCGTTCGAATAGGAAAATAAGGAATAATTAGACACTACGAAGGAGCTGAGGCGTGCTGGTTCTGACGTGGGGGTGGATACGGGAGTGAGCGTGGCGCATGTGCGAGCGCGGCTATGTGCGCGACCTCGGCTCGAAGCCCCGCGCTCCGAATGTCGAGGAGGCGACCCTTCCCGACAAAGAGAATACTAATTAGCGCTCATATAGGAAGGAGGATATCGAGGGAGCGAGTGGGTGTGAAGTTTCAGACATGGGAAGTAAGTGTAGACATAGGCGATAGGCACAGGTCGTGCATTACATCGGGGGGGGGGGGGGGGGGGGGGGGTTAGTGGCTCCGCCAAAATTCAGACTACACAATTCTTTGTAAAACAAACAGTTAAAAACACCTCTCATTCCCTTCCAATTTGCATGACAGAGCGCTTTGCTACTGCTTTAACTTCTTTAAGGGGAGTAAAGCTAGGCTTTGTGCGTTTTTGTGTGGCGATCCATGCGCATGTATGCATGTCAGTCGACTGCATGATGGCGTCACGTTGTTGCGTCATGCTAATGCTGCTGGGGACATTTCGTTGCAATAGCGTAGCATTATCATGCTGCAATTCAAACATGTTCACGAGCATGGAGTTTTATAGTTGTTGCCTATGGATAGGTGGTGCAAACAATCATGATTAGGGGCTGCATGTTCAGCCCCGCCCAAACCCGGTGGCTTCGCCCGCCACGTTACCAACAAGGAGCTCGGAAACCAACTTGATATGCCATTAATGCGAGCAGGGGTGAAGGGGGAGGTAGCATGAGGTCCGTAGCATATGGGTCGTTGCGGTAAAAATACCCGCTACATGTCGAGCCGCGTTTTGGAGAAGGAGATGCGTCGGTGGGTAGTGTTGGCTGACTTTCGAAATTTACATTTTCAGCTATTTCTCTACCAGTACCCTCCGTCGGCGCGGTGCGCACAGCGGAGTCGACAAGCATAAGCTCTACACGAAATTTTGACAAGGTGTTGGAACGGTGAGCAGGAACTAATCTTCGGTTAGTGTGGTCATCGCCAGGCGTGGGAGGCGGTGAGCTAGCAAGTTCTTCCCCGGCAGTGGGCAGCTCTGCCCGGAGTTGAGTGGACCGCTCGGTAGTTTCCGCACCATCATCCCACCGCACGGTCCACAACTTCGGCCCTACCGACGCAGTAATGCAGTATCTAAGCCATACTTCCGGGCACGCTGATGGCGCCTCGAGCCGGGCCTTAGGTCCTCTGTAGGGCCTCTACGAGCCGAAACTCTTTGGCCTATCCGGGCGTGCCGAGCGGTGCTACCGCGGGGGGTAGATGGGGGAAAAATCGTCGCCATGGCGAATAGCCGCGGCCGGCAACCCGTATTTCTTGAAAAATAAGTTGACTGGGACCTTTTGCACGTTTTGGACCTATTCATGTAAAGATTGCTTGAATAAGCGGTCTGTTTGGAGGTTCGAAAAATGACCATTTTCTGTGGTACGTGTACCATAAACGTGGCACGTGTACTACCCATCCTCCCGAGGCACTAGCGCTCTTCAATCCCGAGCGGCTTCGGGATTGAAGAGCGCTAGAGTTATCATTGAAATAATGATAACTTTTCCGTCCCGTACGGTACGTTTTTAACGCCCTTGTGGCAGCCGCCCGCATGTAGTCGCCTCTACCACCCGGTCCGACCGCAAGTGCGGACCCTCAGCTCGAGAGCCCCGCCCGCGTGCCCCGCTTGTGCGCACCCGTAGGCGCACCCACATGCGCCCAAAGGACCCACATGCGTCTACACTACACGCCCACAGCGGCCACGGCGCCACAGCACGAACGTGCTGATATGCGGAGCCCCTCAACTAGTAGCGGGATGCGGCCCCGCGTGTCGCCCGCCGCGCGTAGGGTCGTGGCGACGATGCTCGTCGCCGCCATCGCGCTGGAGGGGATACCCCTTATGCGCTCACAAGCGGGGAACCGCCTCGTAGAGGAGGTGGTGCTGTGGCCCGCCGGGTTCAAGGTGGTCGGTCGCGCTGCCAACGTGCGCCGCGTACGCATGGTCTGGCGGCAGCGGCTGCAGCAAATCGGTTCCCGCGCGAATCCGGTATCCTGTACAGATTGTTTGATGACGGAATGATAATTTTATCATTCCTGTAAAGGAAGGGGGTTATCCAGCAAAGATGCAAAGTTGTATCTTTACCTGTACCTGTACCTGTCGGATTGTACGCAAGTGAAACATATGCTGTATATAGCTGAGAAGACCTACGGGTACCTTGTGCGCACATCGTCAGAAGGATTACTGTATGCATGTAATCAAATTCTTACAATAAAAAGTTGTGGAGGCCACCAAGCAAAAAAAAGAAAAGAGGGGAAAAACCATACATCATAATGTATTGCTGTATGTGGGTGGTACATGCGGTATGTGGTACGGTCCTCGTGAACAGAGGCCTCCCCACATTCCACGGCACAGCAGCAACACCGCGTTTATTCTGCACGATTACGCGGTACGCGTACTGTACAACACATACCACGAGGCACTAGGGTATCATCTACCTGGTATGCACAATTCTCGTCTGCCTGGATTCTCTTGGATTTCTCGCCACATGTTTCGCAAGTTTACGACATGTTACAGTAGCGCCCGCCCGCTCGCTATATAGTTTTGCTGCCCGTACCTGTTACGCCATGGCCCGCCCTCGTCATTACTTTACTTGTTGCGGTATTATGTATATGCTTTTTACATTAACTACAGATCAGGCCACCATCGGCAGGTGAGGGTCGCCGCGCGCCATTCCGTCTATAGTCTGATGATGCAGGTAAATTGAGGTACGGGTAGGGCATGTTGTTATCATGTATATTGTCCTCTTATTGTCCACAGAAGGATTAATATTTTCATTCGAGCAAGTGGACGAGCAAGTGGAGGAGGAATGTAGTTCTTTCCTTTTGCTGTGCTTTGGATTCCGTGATCCTCTTGTCACTCTTGCCCTCTTGTTTCCCCTCCCACTTTCCCTGTCCGTGCTCATCTGGTTCTTCTTGTAAGCATATTACTCGCTTAAGTGGAGGAGGAAAATACATACATCATATCATTCCGCAAAGAAAACGTGTACAAATACATGTACGATTGTACGCAAGTGAAACATTGTGTATACATAAATACAGCAGAGAACACCCACGGGTACCTGTACCTTGTGCGTACGTCGGAAGGATTGCTGTATGTATGTGGTGCAGGCGGTATGTGGTAAGGTTCTCGAGAAGATCAGACGAGCCCCCCCCCCCCCCCCCCCCCCCCCAACATCCCACGACACAGCAGCAACACCGTTTCTGCACATACCCCGCGACACCGCCCACAAACCATAATTCAAATTAGAGCCGCCGGTAACTCTTCCCCTTGCGAGGTTTTCGCCGTGTCATCCTAGAAGAAGGACCTGCGTGTGTGACTTCGTATCCACAGCACTAGTGCAACAGGACCGACACCCGCGGCTCTTCTTTCTTTCTTGGCGTGCCGTGCCCAACCCCGGGGTCATAAAACCGTCGTTGTTCAACTTTCCATCGTCAGCAACCTCCCGACAATTGGATCTGCCGTCCTAGCTTTCTGGTTTTCCGACATTCTACAAGCGACACGCCAAACGATATCCTCAGCGGTTTGGATTCCTTCTCTTACCAGGTTTTTAATCGCCAATTTCGGAACAACTGCAATTCACAACTACCCCTGCTGGTCTCCTGCCAAGAAAAATAGGCCCTCCGTAACTATGTTCCAGTTTATCCGCTGCACGCCTCGGACTGAGTCTAGTAGCGACAGCGACGTGGAGGACGCAGTCAACCTTATGAAAAGTACCTTCTCTTCCAAACGCCTGCGCACGTCACGGTACCTGAACGTCACGAATGAACAGTTTGCAAGGCTGCTTACAAAGCCGCCGCCGGTTGCGTCAGTACCGGATTGTGATTCGCCACCAATCGAGCCGACGAGGCTCTCGCAATTTACGTCCGCGGCAGCGCAGTCAGAGGACGACTTCCCTCGGACACCCTGTCGTCTCACCCGGACTGCTCTTGAATGTCCTGGTGCACCCCGAAAGCAGGGCGTGCGTAGCAGAAGTAGTGGTTTGGGGTATGACATCCGCCCCATCCCTTTCCGACTGACCTTGGATGAGTAGCGGCTTACTGAGAGTACACAGCGACACATTTCCGACAACACAGTTCACCTCTAGAGTCGCCACCCAGCTCAGCTCAGAAGGCTCGTCTGAAACGTTCTACCGAGACTAGCATTATAAGTGACGCGGTTCACCACACTACGCGCGCCCAAGTTGACGTCATCAGTGTTGACCATACATATCGCTCTGAAAAGATATAAGCCGGCGACGGCAGAGCGACAGCTTCGTCCCGGAGTACGGGATGATGACTGCGCGATTCCAATTCAGCCTTTTAGTCGATTTTTTTCGTCCCTCCCCTTAAACCCCCTTTTGCATTGTAAATCGAATGTTGTTGATTCTGTTCTTATGTAAAGTATAATGTAATTAAGCGATACATGGTTCGATGAATTCACTCTTCGCATAAGTGGTTTAGTGCATGAGACAGATATGGATTCATGATATTGATTTGCGAATTTCGATGAAGAAGCATGTGGCTGACGTGCTTTGCACATGTGAGAATCATCGCCCCCGGGAGTTTTATATAGAATTGAGGTTATGGTTGCATCTTACTGTTTGTCCCGCGAAATTGAGGTAACAACTATGAGAACCATTTACAGATCACTGATCTTTGTGGATGTTCGCGGTGGAACTGGCAGATCGCTTGGCAAGTTTGGTGGTTGTTCCCCGGTATGGGTGTTGATGTACCTTCCCGCACATTGCGCTCCGACAGCTATGCTCGCATGAAGGCATTTGCCCGCCGCTCTATGTATGCTCCTTTCCGTCGGTTCCTCGGTGATGTGCGCCGCGAGTTCATCCAAAGTCTCGGCGGTATATGGCACATTATGCTCTTATCTTAGAGATGCTTTGCATGAGGGCAGTGCTAATGTAGTTGCTTGCCTACCTACCCCGCGGACTTAGGCCTGTGGATTTCCCCCCTCTTCTTCTGATTGGTGGCTTTTCTTGTTATTCATCTATTCATTCTATCTGATATATTGAGCGAAAATTGAGAGAAATGAGCGAAACTTGACGAGGGACTAATCGCGCTAAAGATATTCCGATCTTCGTTCTTATGTTCATCTACCAACAATGACAATGCCGCGGTATTGTGGGAGAACGCGACGAATTACCACTTCAAAGTGGCGCTAGGAAAGGAGAAGCCACAACATGTGATGGTGTCGTCAAGTGATGTACAAAAAAACAACGGTTCCCAAGGCGGCGGATGTCTATTACGACGGAGGTGGAACTCACCTTCGCCGGCTTGTGGAACGCAATTGATATGCTTTGGGAACCTACCGCCTCATGCCGCCATCGATTTGCCACATTGACGCTATGTGCCCTCATCAATACCGAAGCCGGCTTGAAGTGCTCGAGGTTCGTAGGAGCTCGTGTTCTTCATGGGTAAAGCTAATAGAAGCCTTCAATTTGAACGGGTGGGCTTTGTAGAGGCCGGGAGCTATAATTTTTTATATGTCTTGAATAGTGGCGACGAATTCTTGCCTTCATAAGTTTTTTGAATGATTATGCGCCCTTGCAATGAATAGATAAGGGGGGGGTGATGACTCTCCGGATGTGTGATTTTCAACAATTTGCTTCACGCGTGCATTCTCGATAATTATACACACGAAAATAGAAGAAATGTGAAGAATAAGGGCCGAGGGAACGAGTGACAAGATGGTAACAAAATAAATTATACGGCAACCGGTGAGCTACACAAAGCATATACCTAACAAAGGAATGCGTCAAATTCGAGAGAGAACCCAAAGGCAAACATGGTGGGAAAACAGTACGGCGGGGCCAAGAAGGCGACAAGCGGCGCTCAACATGCCCCGCGGGGATACGCGAAGACAATAACGACCGAATGGAAAAAACCGTTGCAACTGAAGGCGCCCCAACCAAGAAAGCAGATCCCTCCATGTCTTTGTAACGTGTTTTAATGGAACTTTGCATACATATCAAATCCGTCGTGCATTTTTAGCACGGGGCCCAACGAATTGAGTACATACTTAGATAATACTATGGTTGGACTATGCTTGTGTCCGACAAAGGCCGCGCTCGTGTCGCCATAGAAGAAAACCAAATCCCTAGTGTAATGACCAAATGTAGCAATGATAAACTCAAAAATACATTTTCGACCGTATGCCAAGTTGGAGCGTGTCACGGGGTAATGTGAAGACTTAGGCGAAGACTAGAAAAGTCCAAAAAAATAAGGTGGCGGTCCACGTGGAGTAGAAATAGCGGTGGGTACCGCGCGGTCGGATGTTGTTATTGAAATTGAAATTGTTTACAACATGTACCGGGTGAAACCGGCTGCGGTTGCTTGGCCCTCCCAACTTAGCCATACAAGAAACTTACAAGTCATGGCTAGACCATGAGCCGCCTAAATCCAACCTGTCCAAAGGGTGATGGGGGTTTCTACCGGGGGGGGTGGGGGGGGGGGGAGGGGGGGAGTGTGTCAAGCGTGAGGGTGGTAGTTTCAGTCAGGGGCGTGTGTGGGTGTGGTAAGTGGTCGTGCGAGATTTGATGCGGTAGATGATGAGAAGGAGATGATGCAGCCATTGGACAGTGTGCAAGTGGAGTTGTGTCAAGATGCGTGTGGTATCTAGTTGTGTTTTCGAGATGAGTTTGTACGGAGGGTCAATAAGTCAATGCGGAGGGTGAGAAGGGAGGTGAGATTGTGTATTGTGGATGTATGAGGTGTATTGGGATGTATATAGTCATTCTATATACGGCTCATGACTATGGGTAGAATGTCGACCTAGGTACCCGGCCAATGTTGTCGGATGGCATTGGCGAGGGGTGTGTATTTATCGCGAATTAGTTGTGCATTGTGGGAGAGGTTGTGGTCTATGCAATATTTCCATTCCCCTATTATCTCTATATCTTAATTGATGAGTAACGTCGACGGCCGTTCTTATGTCCGACGAATCTAGGTCCGAGGAGCCGGACGAAGTTGGGATGTTGTTACGTATACGCTTTGTTTGCAATTCGGGATCTATTATGATAAACATGAACATGGGATAATAATTGTAGTAATCAGCCATGGACTTGTAATCGATAATATTGCCATCGCATAATGCCATCGATTTACCTACTTATGACGACATCGATGCCATCACGATTGCATAAATGTCATCACAGATAACAAAACCATACAATAAGCATTTTAAAACAACACATCGGATGTGTAGCTTCGGCGGGTTGATATATCGCCATTCCAAATATCGTTGTATTGGCAATGATGTGAGGTACATGTGCCATGAACACCGACATTCAATAACGGCTAGTATCACCTCCATACTATTATTCCGGTCGTCAGCAAGTGTACCATCCATATCAATGTTTCAAGATATCGATACTTACAATATCATCCATGACCCATCTCGCTTCATGCTATCCGGCGTTGCAGCCCAAATGGCCCTTTTGCGACTTGGATGAACTTTTACACTACTGCCGGTGGCCCACGACGTAGAAACTAAATGCACGTACCAGCATATAGATTGACAAACATCCATGCATGGCAGTTTCAGACAAAGCACGTAATGATAAGGGGTATTATGAATCCAAACGGTCGATGATAGCTCAAATACGCACATAATTTGTATGTGCCATATGAAACGTTTTCTTCGAAACCGAATCAAGTGTTTTAAACGGACTTGACAAGTGTTACAAAAGCGGAGAAATTCGTCATTTCTCTAATAATTCTTTTCCATTTCTTATCTTCATTTTCTTGTGAATGCTGTCATTATATACGGGGGCATTTTCCAGCGGTTAAAAAGATTGCCCAATCGTTACAAAAGTCAACAGGAAATCAAGACCAATGTCCCAGTCATGCAACATCGCAGCCCCGCTTAACAATTGTTGAAAGCTTCCGGCAATTGGGATTCAGTCGCTGCACCACTCTTTCAATTGCGTCGAGCGGCAGTCTCAGCAAAGTTCCTACGCTCTATTGCCACTGTTCAATCAAGCGATCCATCCACGACGTGCTCAATCTCAATGCTCCTCTCCCAGCTGCCCTCCAAATACTCAATCTGCGCGAAATAGCCACGGCAACGAGTGAATTCGTGATTAAATCCGCATCGAATGTCAGCCAATCCAAGCCATGTAGTCGACTAACATATCAGTCGATGCCCCTTCACTCCTATATCTGATTACCATCACTCAAACTACTTTTTCTCCCACTCAAGATACCATCACAGTCGTTGTAAACAGTGATTGGAAAATACTTACATATTTAATGTTTACACTTGATTTTGTTTTGGGGTGGCGGGTGGGCATGAACGGAGAAGGGCGTTTGGACGGGTACCTGTTCAGCCAGGTCGCTCTCAGCCTTGCGAATTCTGTCGTGCATTGCTTTCCTCCTCGCCGAGCCACCGACACGGTACTCGTACTGTAGTCATACGGGACCCGTGGAAAGGTGCGCAAAAACACAGAGCACGACACATTCTCAATAAAGAGCAACGCGATCGTAAGATCGCCGCTTTGAAACCGAAAGTCTATCGTTATCGCCCACATGTTCCATCGCGACGTATCAAGGGTGGTAGTGGTTTGGTCGCACCTGGTTGTCATTCCGCGCGGCGGTGAGTGCAAGGTCGCGTTCGGATGTGAGACGCTCGATCGTCTGCTCCCGCAGTCGGAGCTCCGCGTCACGCACGGAAATGGTCTCAGTCGCGTCCGTCCGCGTCTTTTGGAGCTCCCGACGAAGCTGCGAGACAGTTTCGGCGTACTCCGCTTCCAAAGTCGACCGCTCCATCTGAACCCTCTCCAATATTTCTGCCAATCGACTCTGCGCATTTTGATGGGCGAAATGGCATCAGTGGAGCCGGGGCGAGGATTATGACGACGTGCGGTGTGTTTAAAACAAACTCGATATGTAAGCAAATATTTTTAATCATTTCCCGTCAGCGTCACTAATAAATGACCATGACATAGCTCGTGCGTGGAGAAGGGCCGAAGGGGGGAATGACGACGAGCACCTTGAACATTTCCATTCGCTCATTGAGTTCCGAAACTTCACTTTGACGCGCCGCTGCTTCTTGTCGAAGCTGCGCGTCGACTTCGCTACGTCCCTTTTCCGCGGAAGACCGCAACCCTCGCTGCTCATTCACGCATTTGCGCAGCGATTGCACCTCCTTCGCATGTAAGGGAAATGGGGCGGGGAAGGGGATGGGGTCGTGGGGAATCAACAATGCGCCGTGGAGTGTCAAGAGCTGACAAGTAGCTCCAAGTATACATGTCGTGTTCAAATTAAGGTGTACGGTTTGTTTTTGGCACGATCTAGAAAGCGATCAAATTGTATTATGCTATTTTAGGTGGCGGTCATTTTCAAACAGGGGGGACCGCCACCTAAAACAACCCAATCGCCTAAGCGAATTAAGTATCGTACTCGGATTTGCCGTAATCATTCTTTAAGCCGATGCTCAAATTACCGCTCATCGCTATATTTGTATCGGATACGCAAAAAGGACAGAAACTCTGAGATGGCAACGCAACGACTACTCAAAATCAATTCGACTCAGCCACTTAATGATAGCCATGCACAAATTCATACCCATGCGGCTGTGCTGCCCGCGCCTTACCTCTTCATGTCGCTGCTTCAATGATTGGATCTCGAGCTGAAGCGACTGCGTCTTCGCCTGCGATATTTGGAATACGCAAGAGGGGTACACACCGCTTAGCGTGTGGTAAACGGTAAACCAAACATTTTAACAACAATTTAAAAACGGGGCAACGTAACAGTTACGTTTATAACGTCGTATGATATAAACGCAAGACTAAGAGAGTCAAGCATGGCACCTCCAGGCCGTCGGCGTGGTCGCGCATATCGCGTTCCGCCTTTTGTGATGCTGCCAGTCGCGCAGCGGCCGTCTTCATGGCACTCTCCGTCTCGGCCTTATACCGCGCGGCCGTCGATTCCAAATCCGCGGTGGAGGCAACCTCGGCGCGTTTCAATTGGCTCGCGAGGTGGTCGCGCTCGGCTTGGAGACGCGCAACGGTGGTTTCCAGCTCTCCCGCTTTACCACTCAGAGCGGCCAGCTTGTTTTGCAAGCTGTGTGATACAACACAACGAGGAAATAAAGTCATACTTTGATGTATGCATAGTTCTGAATATGACTGTTCACTCACGGTGATATAATTCTTGTAATAAAAACCCACCCCAATAAAACTACCGCTTCAGATTTGGATGCCAAACATGTCATCAAATAATCATTTAGCATTTTTCATTAAGCAGACTATCAAGGAAATACATACTGAATCTGATGATTAATACTTAAATATTCGGTCAAAATTCGAGTACATGAGATACTATTGACTCTCCATATATACAAAAATGGGCATGTGACATCGGAAAATATAGACCGCATGCAAACTCACCTTTTGAGCTCTTGCACGTGGTTGTTCGATGCCGCCGTTCTTCGGGCTTCCATTCCGGCTACCACGCTCGACAGTCTCTCAACTTCCGAGCGAGCGTTATCTGCGACTGTTTGCAATTCATGCTGCGCCATCTCGCGCTCTTCCTCCCGACGGGCGTCGACAGCCGCACGCCAGGCTGCCATGACGCGTCGCTTCGATGCACGTCGATGATACACCTGGTAGCGATTCAGAGTGTCGAGTGCGTCGCGCTTCCGCCCCTCATACTCCCTAACACGTCCGCACACCACGAGCGGACACAACCATGCACAATAACCAGAACAAGTTAACGTGGTCCAATCTTACTTGCAAGCTCGTAAATAGGTTTAAGCCAAACTGATTATGAATGGAAGTAAATATCCGCAATATGCAGGCATGATATTCTGTTGCGTTAGATGTTCGACGTTAATGATACAATTGGAAAGTCCGAGAAAAAATCCGTATCAAGTAACGGCGCTTTAACAGCTTGACGCAAGAATAGTTTTAGGATTTTTTCTAAAACAATTTACAACAGGCTGAATTGTTTTGTCAGCACAATATTACGAGTACAAAACAACAGAAAACATATTATTGCAGCTGAATGGTCGATAGCCGGCGATGCGAAGGGTGTTAATGAGCGTCTGAATACCATAGCCTGTTTAGGGTTTTATTTAGGATTTTAGGGGCTGGCAGTGGTGAGATCGATGAGATGCTGGTGGTGGCACGTGGGGCTACTTACTGCCAGGCTCGAAACGCGGCGGCGAGGAGCCTCGCTCTCGGATGGGCCGATAACGCCGCAAGTCGTATCTCCCTCGACCGGGCAGCGCGACTCGCTAGCGACTTTTCCGCTTCGACTGCGCTCCCACTCCGCTGCGACAGCTCCACCTCCAGCTCTCGTTTCGCCTTTGATAAAGTCTTCAGCTTATGCTCCAAGCCCTCCGCTGCCGTCTTCGATTCGCGCAACGCTTTTCGAGCGGTACCGAGATCTTGCTCCATCTGCGCCGAGCTGTTAGCGTGCAGCTCCCGCATACGACCGCGCTCTGAACGCAGCGCCTCCACCTCCGCTTCCAACTCGGCCGCCCTCTCACGACCCCGTCGTTCCGCGGCCTTCAGGTGTCCTTCGAGAGTGCATATCGCATTCGATGCCTGCGTCGACACCTCGAGCGCTCGCTCCTCCGCTTGTTTCGCTCTGCTCTCCATCGCCGCTTGCATTTGCTCCAGTTGAGACTCGGCGGCGCTATACAAGGACGAGCAAGGGAGAGAGGGCATGGTATTACGGGGGGTGAGTCGCAATTAATATGTATCGTACATATGTATTGTATATAGCTTTTGACACACAGTGAATAATTACAATAGTAATGCAGCAGTGCTATCAATTCGAATACAATAAGGATTCAAGGCATTTATCATATAAAGCAAAACAATCCCTACATACATGGGGAGGACTAAAGGCGCCCTCTGTTGAACGTTATAATATTAGACAGCATGATAGAAAACGGTATGCATAAGTTTTACACAAGATTAAACCTTTACCATTTAGCTGTAAACGATTTTAACGAAAAAATAATTGAAGACAAAAACAATTCGATTCATCCATGGAATAGAAAATATTGCCGATATGATTGACATCAAATTGTTGAATCGGCAAAATAATGTCCGGTAGAACAAGCCGCACTGGTGCACATGTACGGAGCGAGGGCGTCGCTCGTACGTTTTTTCAGACGTCAGCCTAGCGGCCTGACACCTGGCCTGATTCAACGCATCAGCCCCCCGCCTGGCTTGAGCAGCGAGGGCCTCGTAAGCCCGGTCGTGCGCCTCCCGCTGAGACTCCAATCGGTTCTCCAATTCCGCCAGCTGCGCCTTGAGATCGTCGACCTCGCCGGCGTGGCGGATGCCGGCTTCGCTCGCGTCTTTGTGCAACTGCTTTATAGCCGCTTTGGCTTCGGCTCCCGTCGCTGCCATCTTCCCTTCCATCGATGCCCTCTCCTCCTCCCAGATAGTCTTCATATTGCAAAGCTGAACACGGATACCGCAGTTGCGAGTCGAAAGTCAAAACAAAGAGAGAGAGAGAGAGAGAGAGAGAGAGAGAGAGAGAGAGAGAGAGAGAGAGAGAGAGAGAGAGAGAGATTTCACTCGCTTTTTGATTTCACAAACAAAAAAGTTAACAAAAAAACTAAATTAAAAATGACGCATCACAAGAAGAACATAAACGAACATGTAACGACGTATATTTGTCGACGTGTGCGGACTTGAATCATACAAGTTGATTACTATTGACGGGGATGCTATGTAAATTGTTACGATTGACAATGATGTGGCGCTACCATTCTTACCTGGACCTCGACTGACGATTTCTGCGACTCCAAGAGGGTGGCCCTAGCCTTGGCGTCGTGCGCTGCGTCCTGGGCTGCCACAATCTTGGCCACCAGCTCATCGCAGTTCGTCCGGTGCGACGCCGCCGACGCCTGCATGGTCTGATAGGGTACAACAATCGGAAAGGAGCGGCTTGCAGTCAGCGGACTTAACAGCCGACGGACTTTAAGCAACCAATCATTTGGTGGAACATACCATATTGGGATAAATACCACGCGAGGCAGAAACGCGATTTCATGTCACCTCACTTTAATGTATCTATACACGCATACTCGGAAACTTTGTGAAAACCATGAACCTCATAATTTACATAATGCGAGTCGGTTTCTTTACTGTAACTTGCGCAACAACATACGCCATTAGTATTTTTTGAGGATGATTGCGTGTATGAAAATCGACCAAAGCGTGAGAATAGCCGATGCCACCTTTTGAGCATTCTCCGCCGCTCTCAAGAGCTCCGATATCTGCCGCTGCGCCACCTCTTCCGCCTGTTTAGCGTTCCGTTGGCTCTCGAAGAGTTCCGCGCGCGCCGCATCCGCCTCCTTCCGGTGCGTTGCCCTCGCTTCGTCCAGTGTCTTTCGGAGGAGAGACATCTCGCGGGCAGCAGCATCCGCGGAGGCGCGGGACTGAGCTTTGAGGGTTCCGACTTCCGACACGCTCTCGTTTAATGCTTGTGTAGCGGTGTGCACCTGAGGAAAGGCCACAGTCGAACACTAGAACTTACACAGCTGAAGCTTTATCAATTCATCTTCGCTAACTGTCGTGCATGGCGCAACCCCCGACTTTTAATAGGAGAGTTGCGACACTATCGTGTCCCAGGCGGAAATTGCAATAAATTTCATAATATATGCAAAATATGTAATGAGGTTTAAGCTCATGATATTTTGCAATATTGCAGTATCGGGGACGGATTTCTATTGACTGTCAAAACAAATCAACAACTTTCCGTGTCAAAGACGACTAAGCATTGTTGGACCAACCGACTGGCAGTACACCGCGCCGCGTTCTGTTGCCGGCTAAAAATTTACACCTTTTCCATAAGCTCCGCCACCTCCGCTTCGTGCGCACGTTCCACCTCCATCTGCACCGCCTTATGGCGGGACAACTCTGCGGTGAGGTCGTGCACCTCTGCCCGACTCTTAGACAGCGCCTGTTGCAGCGTGCCGCACTCCGTTTGTCGCTCTTCCGTCAGTCGGGACGCCTTTTCCGTTGCTTTCCGTTTAACACATGCCAATTCGTTGGACATCGCCGCCATTTCCTCCTGTTTACATGTACGGCGGGCATTCACAATTCAAAAGACGTCCAATCACGAAGACGCAAGGGGAAAAACACACAAATTTAAGGTGCAGCGGATGATTTGGAGGTGACGACCGTTTTTGACTTTTAATATGCACTATTTAAAAAAGACGACGAAAAATGAGATATCAGCGATATGAAATATAATCATTCTTGTTTACAACGTTTTGTCTAACGAAACCTTGGCCATTTTCAGAATTGCTTTCTCTTAATTTTAACAATTAGGCGATTGGCAGCATCAATTAAACGAACTTCTGATACACATACATTTGGAGATACTACTGAGTTAATTCTTCAGCATTGACACTCGGCGCACTGATACGCACTCTACGCCGTTTCTCGTCGTTTAGAGCCGCAATCATCATAATTTACGGGTTAGGGCGGACAGTCGCGCAGATTTGTTACACCGCACACGCCGTTCAATCTAGGGCAGTCCAAATAATGTCGGTGTGATTTAAAACCTTTCAAGAACATAAGAAAAGGAAAAGTGGTGGTTAAGCTGACTAAAAGCTATGGTTAAGCACGGCTGTCGACGCATATAAAATACCGCTGAGATTGTTTTGGCTGGTGATAAATGGACTTACAAGAAGACTTGTATATGTGTGTGTGTGTGTGTGTGTGTGTGTGTGTGTGTGTGTGTGTGTGTGTGTGTGTGTGTGTATGTGTGTGTGTATGTTTGTGTGTGTGTGTGTGCGTGCGTGTATGTGTGTGTGTTTGTGTGTATGTTTTTTTTTGTGTGTGTGTGTGTGTGTGTGTGTGTGTGTGTGTGTGTGTGTGTGTGTGTGTGTGTGTGTGTGTGTGTGTGTGTGTGTGTGTGTGTGTGTGTGTGTGTGTGTTGTCATTGATAGTATTTGGCACCATAAATGTGAAAACATAATTGTATAAAGTGATATTTAGCGCAATTTAGTTATCGGGTACGTCGAAATCTCGCAAGTATGCCCTTAAATAATTATGTATAGACTCTGTAGCTTCTTGCTACAGACGACGAATACTAGTCGAGTTAGACAATAAAACAATACATCCACAGACCGATTGAGAAACTGCCAATTAGTTCGGACTCTGCCGAATATCTTATACATAAAGTCTCAAGCACAAACGCAAAAATATGAAAAAAAACACCAATGCAGAAAACGGTCGCTGCCGCATTTTCCTTCAGTGACTCGACGAAAACGACGGGTCCGCGGCTCACCTTCATCTTAGCGATTTTACGGCCTTCAGCCGCTCGAGCCTCGTCCACCTGCTTCTTCCAATCCGAAGCTGCTTCGTCCATAGCCGCCGCGTGCGCTTTCCGCGCCGCCGCCAATTCCTCCCCGGCCTGTGCCAGAGCCGTTTGCGACGACGACTCAGCGTCTCGCAGCCGCTTTTCCAACGTCTCTCGACCCACCTCGGCATCTCGACGAGCTGACGCCACCAGTGCGGCTGCTCTCCTCTCCGCCTCAGCCACCGCAGCCTCGGCAGCAACTCGACCCTCGGCGACCGTCGACTCCGCCGACGCCCGTAGTTCTGCGGCCTCCGACTCGGCTGCCTCGCGAGCCGCCTCGACCGCCGCATCGGAACGCGTCTGTATCGCGCGTCGTTCCTCCGCTGCCGCCGCTTTCACGGTTTCCAACTCCCGCGCTGCTCGTCGACTCGACTCGGCCGCCGTCCGTCGCGCCTCATCCAACTCGGCGGCTGCCTCCGCAAGCCTTCGCGTCAGATGTTCCTCCGCTGACGCTGCCGCAGCTGCTTGCTCGTCGGCCGCGCGTTTCTCGAGGCTGCGAATTGCTTCCTGCAGACTTGACACCTGTCGAGATGTGGCGGGGCGGGTAACTCATGTATTATGCATAGAAATAAAACTATCAACTCCGCGATATGAAATTGCATTATGAATTCAATGGTCGATTGGGAGTAAGTGTTGGGGAGGGTCGGCCTATGATCCTCAGCAGAACTATCTCTCAATTTTTTGCACTATTGCTACCACCTAAATTCTTCCTGAAAACTCAAACAAGGGAATACTAGGACGCGAGGTTTGGTGAGTAAAAAACGAAGCGATTTATACATTTATGTCATGTTGATATGGAAGCTTTGTGCACAATGTAGTGCCTCCCTTCATTGCCGTGCCTTGGATTCCATTACCCTCTTGCCACTCTTGCTCTCTTGCCTCTCCCCCTTTATGTCATGTTGATATGGAAGCTTTGTGCACAATGTAGTGCCTCCCTTCATTGCCGTGCCTTGGATTCCATTACCCTCTTGCCACTCTTGCTCTCTTGCCTCTCTCCACGTACCTATAATGCTTCTTGTAATCGAAGTCATGATACGGAAAATTGGAGAAAAATTATCTAAAATACGGTTGACTAATTTAGGGTGCTCAGTCCATGCTAGCACTCAACTCTACAAGCACATGCGGCGAAACCATGATTTAGTATGAGTTGCTTTGTGTGGGAGGTGAGTTTTATTGAAAAGTAGTAAAGCAGGAAAACAAAATATCATGTTGTCGAACTGCACCCTTACATTCAGTGTACACATCAGTGTAGATAGACTATCATAAACTATAGGAACGTAGTAAATGGGAAGCCTTACTCCAGGGGTGTGACTTTCAAAGCGTTCGTTTATCTATTACCTCCGTACGCACATCGTGATTAGTATTGTGTTTTTGCAGTGCCCCAGATTCAATGCCAATGTTTTGAGAAGTAAGGTGGTAAGTCTGAAGCCCTAACAATATCAATCAATAAATGATAGCTTGCCTTGGTTTCCCACTCGTATTTCGCTCTTTGCTCCGTCTGACTGAGAAGCTGTTCTAGACGAGCAACTTCAGCCTTTGCACTCCTCCGCTCCGCCTCCATGCTCTCCCTCGCGTGCTTCACTTGCGCCTCCAATTGGAGCACACACGCCTGGTGCCGCGTGTGCTTCGCCTCGGCGTCTGACTGCAACTCCTTTACCTTCTCTGAGGCAGCTGCCAATTCCACTTTGGTGGCCTCCAACTGACGATTGTGCTCTTTCCCCGCATCCTCCGCCTCGCTATCTTTTTGTCGCACCCAAGCCTGGAAGGTCATAATTGCAGGGCTTATTCTCATCCAAATGAAATTATCAAAGTGAATGCATGCCTGTAAATTTCGAAAAACTTGTAATCAATATATTTGAGTGCTCAAACTTGAACAACAGTAACTTGATTGAGAGTTTCTTTGCCGCCTTTGTCCTCTTAAAGGCAGTGCAAAATGTAAACGATCTAAACAATTAGTGGCTGCGATATCGCGACGATGTACAAACATAATAGTGTTTTTTCGCGTTGAACGTATTTCAATGATTTAGTAAACAAAAGCCTCACAGTTTATGCGTTTAAAATATTTGGGCCCCATTTCTCGGCATGGTTTTCTGGGAAGGCTTAACAGGGAGCGGATGCCCTAAAACCCCGAATCTCGGTAAATCTATCGTTAGCAGACAGGGCTGACGGAACTTAGGACTGCGAATTCGAGTAAGTATAGTAAGTAAGTAAAAAAAAGGGGGTTTGCTACATAGCACTTGACAACAAGTAGGATTGGTCTTTCCATTCCAACTTACAAATACTCAACAGCAAAATTTGTAACGGCGAATAAACGTGGCCGAAATAACGTCTGATTCAAAAACAATTAGCAACT
Organism: Tetraselmis chui; assembly: GCA_026401115.1. Taxonomy (NCBI): domain Eukaryota; kingdom Viridiplantae; phylum Chlorophyta; class Chlorodendrophyceae; order Chlorodendrales; family Chlorodendraceae; genus Tetraselmis; species Tetraselmis chui. Next base: position 54,804 of record JAPMLY010001169.1, read on the forward strand.
CCAAATAAAGTCACATTTCACGGTCCGCAGAAAGCGAACCGGGCGGTAGTCGCTAGTTGGCGAGTTAAATGAAGTATTATCCTTATCAAACCAATCAACTTCTTCAGTTATCGCTGCTAGTAAATTCAGATTAAGAGCTTACAACATAAGCTCTATTAACATTAACATAAGAAGTACGGCAAGCCACGTCCCTTTGGTCCAATCACACTCCGTGTATACTCCCGCGAAGAGGTTCGGATCCCTCCGAGTAAACACAGGTCACAATGTCGACAATCTTTTTAACTTGGACAGTTGGCTAATAATTTATTTCATGAAGAATACAATGTAGAAGCAGCTTTCTGATGGAAAACCCTAAAAGCTAGCTTTGCTAACATTTGTGAGAATGGTCTTTGACCAATAATTGTCATGAACGCAAGCAGTGTACGGATATCTATATTTGTAGAAATACAATAATGAGAGGCTCAATTTTCTGCCGCTCCAATACTTGCACAATTATTTTATCATTTTGATACCGCTATCCTTGATTTCTTTACCTTGAGTTTGGCCATCTCCGACCGCAGCTCCTCTCCTTCCCGATCAGCGGCTTCCTCACGAGATTTAAGTCCCGTTCGCAGTGACGCACACTCCCGCTCCCGCTCTCCCAGTCGGGTACGCGCGTCGATTAGATCGTTGCTCATGCGCTCCGCTTCCGCGCGGTGGCTGCGCCCCGCCGCTTCAAAGGCGGTTCGCTCTTCTGCCGCCTTTGCCGTAAGTTTATCAATCTTCGTCTATCGAGCAGTACAGGTATGCCTTAGCTCCCCCCCCCTTCAGTGACAAATTTGTGTGAATATAATCTATCTATTTTACACACGACATTCCCTACAATCAAAACATATGGTTAATTTCATTATGAAATGTATGATTATGGGCCATCCACCACATGCGCAGCTCCCCCTCGAGTCTGCCTTGTTTGGCTAAACATCACGGACGGTAATTTGGGTATAAATAGTGTCATAGTGAAGTCTCAGTACTTTTGGCACACCAGCATGTGTACTGCGCACAAATGTCGAATGTATATTTGAACAATGTGGCATAGTTGATTTACAAAAAACACATCCGACTTCGACTCCCATAAAGTGCAAAAATGTAGAGTTCGTTAACAGTCAAAAAATAAGTTGGTGTGTAAACATTAGATGTGCACAAACTATGTTTTTTCCCACAGTGATTATTTTCAGTCGCCGATTCTTTGGCGGCAACATTCCGTGCACTACCGGAAACATACCTGTAGGCTGTGCTCGACCCTCCGACGGTCCTCCTCGGCAGCAGTCAGCTCCGACCGCAAGTTGGCAATCTGCCCAGCCGCGGCCTTTCCTTCCGCTGTCGCTACTTCCCGAAGCCGCGTCACCTCCGCCGCCAGCGCTGCTGCCTCACGCCCGGCAAGACCCTGCGACTCGTTCAGAGCGGCTCGAGCTTCGACAAGGCCGCTCTCTGCCTCGGAACGGCCCCGCCAAGCCTCTTCCAGTTTAGCTTGTAGCGCCTCGGCCTCTTTTCTACTTGACGCTTCAAGAGAGCCGAATTCCGACTCCTTCGCCCTAAGGTCCGACAGCAACCGACTCTCCTGTATCCCGGCAGCAAATAAACAAGTTAACGGCAAACAGCTATGTCATCCGATAACGCAAGTAAATTACTTCAAATAACTCAGCCATCGTTATTAAAAATTGTTGACTAAGGAAGAATACTACATATCAAATCCAATGACGCTTTTGCAATATGAATCGCGAAACGTCGAGTCGCTGCATTATAAAAAAATTATCTAAGAACATTTTAACCACACACTCCGAATATTCTAGAACAAAAGCAATTTGTTCCACTAAATATCAACGGATTGGCTGATACGGCTTGGTGGCATCAATTTTGTAATCAGTGCCGTGATATCAGTACTTGCCGATGGCATCAGTGTGAAAGCAGTACTTATTGGCGGTGTCATGATAATGTATAATCTTTCCATAAACATACCACGTCTTTCATTAGCGCGGTCGCCTCTGCCTTGGCAGCTTCCGCTTCCGCTAGCTTCGCTGCCCACTTCTGCCGGTCCGCCTCCCGGGCATCCTCGACTACTCGAAGCCGCTCTTCAGCCGTTGCGCGCTCCTCGGCCAGCTGGCGAGTCGCTGCCTCCACCTGCGCGCCAAGTTCCACCGTCTGCACCTCCAACGCGCGGCGCTCGTTTTGGCACGCAACCAATGCACTCCGTTGCTCTGCTGCGGCGGACGACAATGCCTTCGCCTCTGCCTGCGCTGCCGTGGCTCGTAGGCCGGCTTCGTGTGCCTGCGGGTGGCGCGAAACCCTTGTGAATGATTATCCAAACAAATATTACTAATGCCCCACCCAGAAATCTAAAATTGGTGCAAGCAAATACATTTTTCAGCACGAGTTTAAATTGATCGGATCTACAAAACAAATATGCCAATATGCATTATGATATGATCATCCGTATAAATTAGCAATACCATAACAATACGGCAACAGGTTCTAGTTTATATCTGTCATGATGCAATTGGAACTGCACATACATCAACATAAATACGAGAAATTTAGAAATAAAACAAGGCCGAATAAATGATTGGGGAATCAAACACGGGTCCGATATCTTTCGTGGGGCAAATTGTTTCAAAAGCTCGCCAAGAAGGAGGATTCCGAGGTAAAAATGGGCACGCGCCTGATTTTTGGCAGCGTGAATGGCATCTGTCAATTTTTTCACCTCCCCACCGTGTCGTCCTGCCGCCGCCCGTCCCTCCGATTCGCTCTGTTTGGCAGCAGCGTACGCGCGCTGTATCTCGCGGTCCGCCTCCTGGATCGCCGCCTCCATCCTCTGTTTTATCTGCGGCGGTTGTTAAATCGCCGTTGCACATTGCTTACTGCGAAGCAAATCTATGACGCCAATTACCCTCGATTTGCAATAATCTCACTCACCGCTGTCAGTCAAAAATATCACGCGCCAGAATATGTCTACTGAAAGCGCGGAATTATGTTTGGATTTAATTGTGAGCCAATATGATTGAGTTTATGCCAACGAATGAAATATCCGAATCAAACGGTCAACATATGACAGGTGTTGATTTTACGAAGTTACGGGTCGTGGCCCACCTGGTTGACCTCCTTCATGATTTTCTCCACCTTGGCATCGTGCTGCGCCTGCGCTGCCTGCAGATCTTCGGTTGCTGCGCGCTGGCAGCGCCCCAGCTTGTCCGATAAACAGGCCAAGCGCTCCTCCAACTCCACGCGGCTCCGCTCCACAGCCCGCGTGCCCTCCTTCGCATGTGCTACGTCCTCCTCCAACCTTTTCAGGGAAACACAACCCAAAGACTCGTCATCAGCCAGCAACTAGCAATATCAAGGTCATCTAGATCGAATGCAATCAGAAAGAAAATGTAACCCTCAAATTTGTTTTAATTTATAATTCTTGGAACCCGTTCACGCGGATGATTTTGTAAGCAACCGCTCAAGTCCTCCATTCAATTTACGCAAAAATAGGCCTTATGATTTTTCTGAACTGCCTTTCAATCTAATGCCGACAGAGCATCAAAACTGTTTTTGGCAGGAGCGGTTTGTCTGAGATATTGAAATAGTTTATTCGCCAGATAACCCATAATCGCGTTCCCCGCTTTTAGTTACCAACCTGCCCTTGGCCAGGATGTGGAGGCACCGAGTCCATGAAAATTGAACGCCGGTAATGTGTCCCTTCCAATTCACTGTTAGTTAATGAGCGCCGTACCCTAGGGACCCCAGTTCTGAAAACGGCCTTTATATATTGATTCGTATTTCCTCAGCAGTGACGATACACACAAACCCACATTGTACAATTTTCTGATAGTTACCCGCATTACATTGTATTCAACATTCCAATCGCACCATGATTATGCGATAAACATACTGCGGTGGGTAACCGTACCCTATCGGTGTTGGCAATAACATATAAAGCATTTGGAAAATCAAATAAGGTGCGCATTAACATAATTGCATTAAAGTGGCCGATAATAAAGGGAGCCGCGCTTATCATGGGAACAACATACTTCGCTTTCTCCTTGGCGTGGTGTCGCGCCACAGCTTCGGCGTCTTTGCCAGCCTTCGACAGCTCTGCCCCCTTGGCCGCCAGCTGTTCTTTAAGACGGGCGACCGCGGCCTCCGCTTCTTCGCTCGCTTCTCGCGCGTGTTGGGAAGCCTCCTCAGCCGCAGCAGCCATTTGCTTTTCGAAGCTACGCTGCGCTTTCGTCGACTTTTCCCGCTCCGACTTGCAGGTTTCTTGGCAGCACTCGTATTCGCGACGGACTGAAATAAGCTGTCGACGACACACAAAGCGATAGCCAAGCGCAAACGGTCAGATAAAGGGAGTCGCGCCCCAATGTGAACTGATACGAGACTGGACGTACATGCTCGGACACGTAATATCATTTTTGAGATTTTCGTTGAATTATTTAGGCGCCTAATTTGCAGGTAAAGTTGCAGATGGGGATTGTCGGCATAGCAGCGGGCGACTGTGCCCGATGTATCAAGATTACCTACATTAAAAAAATTCGGGACAATGTCGAATCTTTATGGAAACACAGACTTCCAACACTTAAAATTATCCGCTGATTTATTAATGTTGCATATACAAATATTACTATCCATCAGCAAGTAAATAAATTAATCAAAATATCCAGCAGCACGTGCACATGCTTGTGCGCGACACGCTAAATTTACACCAATGATGTTACCTAGCCCTCTCGAGAGAGAGAGTTGAGCAAATATCACTTTTAACACAATTCTCAGTGATCACATGAACCAAATATTAGATACCTCAAAACATCTAAAAAACCGGTGAAATCAAATAAGGGGTTATAATACGACGCCCCTATATATCATTGTTCGTTACGGGAAACTTGATGAAGCAGCAATAGAGCAAAAGCGATGTGTTTTGCCCACCTCCAATTCCACCTGGTGCTTTTCCTGCTGCAGCTCTGCGATGCTGCGCGCGTTGGCGTCCCGCTGCGCCTCAATGTCTGCCAAACGCCGCTTGAATCCCTCGTTCTCTAAATCCGCTTGACGCTGCACATTCCGCAGTTCTTCCTATGAGGGCAACAACACTGCCCTCAGTCTCCCGCTTCGCATGCTCAAACAAATTATGCAATGCGCGTCTTCCGTGGCTCATAAAACAGAGGGCGGCGCTGCTGTGTATTCACGAACTTCAACTTTGGTAGTGCCTGCTTTATTTAATGTCATTACTGCTACTGCATTACTCCTCCGTGCAATGCCCAATGAATCGAACGTGGTGGAGAAAAAAGGCAAATAAAGCTATATTCGCAGTCACCAAGAGCATATCGAACTATGCATGGATAAAAACGGTATTAGTGCTTACGGTTGTAAAAACATTGTCGTGTGATCGCCGTTGAGATTTTCCTTTATCTTGACCTTGGAATTATGTAGATCACAACATTATGCATATGCTGTAGGATAAGATCTATGCGAGACAATCTGCATCGCATTCCTCTTGGGTGCAAAGGGAGACTCCTCCGATCAAAATTGCTCTGTTTGCTGTGATTGCTCTGAACAAATGCAGTTAGAGGTCTATAGTTGTGGTTTAATGCATTCCTGCTGATTCCCCGGACGCACACACACACACACACACACACACACACACAGACACACACACGCTCGCACGCACATAGACACACACACACACACACGCTCGCACGCACATAGAAACACACACACACACACACACACGGACACACACGCACACGCGCGCGCTCGCACATACACACACACACACGCACATACACACACATACACACACACACACACACACACACACACACACACACACACACGCACAAACACACACGCACACATACACACACATTTGCGCACGCAGGCGCACAAGCACAAATACTTTCGCACGCACATATACACACAGACACACACACACACACACACACACACACGTACACACACAGACACACTCACTCTCATTCGCGCGCACACACGCGCACACACACATTTACACACGCAGGCGCAAAAGCACATACACTTTCGCACGCACATATATACATAGGCATACACTCTCACACACACACGTACAAACACACACTCACTTAATCTCATCCGCGCGCGAGCGCACACACACTCCCTATCATCCGCGCACCCACACGCATCCACACACACACACACACACTCACACACACACACACACACACACACACACACACACGCGCGCGCACGCACACGCACACACACACACACACACACACTCACACACACACACACACACACACACACACACACACACACACACACACAAGACTCACACACGCGCGCGCGCGCGCACACACTCTCCCTCTCATTATTTTTGCAATCATAGAGAATTTTCCTGTACCCATCGTAGCGAGGATTATTAGTCACAGGTGAATCCAAATCTCAGTCCAGAAAATTGCCATGTTTTTGCTTGGTGATTTTCCTTATTATGGAATTGTTTTTATAGAAAATTGTCCCAACTCCTTCCATCTGTAATCTCCAGACCATGAGATGGCATTTGTGGCATCGAATCCAATCGAGCTGATGATACGACAGACATACATTTGCGAATTAATGTGGTTGATGTTTTAATTTTACTGTGCTGCAAATCAATAGCCGCATTTTAGCACCAAATAACACAATATGACCCACTTATTAGATTGTAATCCAGCAAAGGGTAGTCAATTGAGCTCAATTTTCTTTTTCTTTTTTCGGACCTGCACTGCGCCCTGCTCCTCGGCCGCTTGCCGCTGCGCCTTGTCCAGCCTCCGCGCCGCCTCTGCCGCCTCCGCCTGCGCTCTCTGCATCACTTCGCGAAGTGTTTCCTTCGCTTTGGCCTCCGCGGTCGACAGATCTTTTGAAAACTAAGAAACAAAACAATCCAGCCGTCACCGACACGACCGCGACCGACAAATACATATTTACTATATTGGAATGAAAAAGCTTCACCGGGAAAAATCATAAACGACGTGAAGTAACCCAAATCGAGCATGCTGCGAAAACAAAGCGAACTTTCGTGAACAAGTGAGCAGATAATTCTCGCCAAAGATGTGAATGAAAATATATATTAAACAATTCACGTGGAAAGCGTGTAAAGCAAAAAAGTGCGGGTTTTTGGAATCGATGGGGTTATTATGAGGTCGTATGCACAATGAATGATTTATTCGACTGCAGCCGTGTTGCCACATTTTCGGGAGCCGACCTGCGCGGTGGTCTCCTTCAGCAGCGCCATCTGTTGCTGCAGTTGTTCCCGAAGGTCGTCAGCCTCGCGACGCCCCGCCTCACCCGCCGCCCGCGCTTGTCGCAACTCTCGGCTCAGCCCCTCCACTTTCGCGCGCAGCTGCTCCGCCACGGCCTCCGCGTCCGTCTCCCCTTGTCGAAGCAGCTCCCGAAGGTGCTCCGCTTTGTCCTCGGCCTGCAACGCGCGCTGTTCCGCCTCTGCAAGGTCGCTCTTCGACTGTGCGAACGCGTGTAAAATATTTTATAATCAAAATATCCTATATAATAATCTCCGTTGTACCGTCACAATACAATGCAGACACGGACTCGTAGCTTTAATAATGGATTACAAGAAAAACAACATGGGCACGGAAATGGAAAAAGGGACTCATAGTCTTTGGAAAAGATTAAACAACATAAAATTCTGATAGAACCACATTGTTGGCAAATCATACGTCGCCTTCTTCCTTCACACCCGAAAACCATATACGCAGAATTAACAAAGAATAACGTGTCATAACTGTCAAAACTGGAAAGGCACTTCATTGACTCCCCCTTTAGAAAGATATACATATACATCAACCTAAATATGTATAGATATATATCGTTGTTAAATTGATCAAATAGAGTCAAGCAGGCAACGGGCGCCGCCTCTCCCTGCTCGACTTCACAAAATGTAATTATAAGACAGGTGAATTTGGACAATACTGAAAGCAATAAGGCAATAGTATTTGGACAGTAGCAACAACAGGACAGAGGTATTCGGACAGTAGAAAATTTAGGACAGCACCATAATGACAGTAGCAAAAACAGGACAGAGGTAGTCGGACAGTAGCAAAAGCAGGACAATACCATATTATAGTATCAAAACATGATAGAACCAAATGATAATAGCAAAAAGGGACAGTAGTATTTAGACAGTAGCAAAAACAGGACAGTAGTATTTAGACAGTAGCAAAAACAGGACTATACCATAATAAGGACAGTAGCAAAAACAGGGCAGAGGTATTCGGACAGTAGCAAAAGCAGGACAATGCCATATCATAGTATCAAAACAAGACAGAACCAAATGATAGTAGCAAAAAGAGGACAGTAGAATTAGACAGTAGCAAAAACAGGACAGTAGTATTTAGACAGTAGCAAAAACAGGACAATACCATAATAAGGACAGTAGCAAAAACAGGGCAGAGGTATTCGGACAGTAGCAAAAGCAGGACAATGCCATATCATACTATCCAAACTGAACAGAACCAAATGATAGTAGCAAAAAGAGGACAGTAGAATTAGACAGTAGCAAAACCAGGACAATAGCATAATAAGGAAAGCAGAAAAGACTACTCGACAAAAGAAGGTCGCGAAGGGGTTGTGCACCTGCGCGGCGTCCGCCTGTGCCCCTTTGATGCCGTCCTCCAGCACCAACATCGCCCTGTCGCGCTCCTCCCGCTCGTAGTCCACCTCAAACCGAAGGTTCTCCATCTCCGTCTCCAACTCGCTCGCGTGCTCCTCCGCCTTCTGCGCCCGCGCCGTAAGCTCCTCGTTTTCCTGCCGCAGCGCGTTCCCTTCCGCCTCCCGCACCTTGCTCACCTCACGCAACCGCGCCTGCAGCGCATCAATCTCCTGCTCCGCCTGGTGCGCGATGCTCTTGTTCTCCTTCCTCAAACTCAGCACCTGCCACAACAAAACTTTGAAATTGTTAAGCAGCCAATACAAGGACTTACGCCGTAAGTATTACGCGCGGCGTAACTGCGCCCACCGAGATGTAATTATTGTACCCTAACCACTGAAACCCTAAATTGGGTTCCTTTACTTTCTCATTTATGCGCTTGATGAGTGGCATACTGAGTCATCCTTGCTTCTTCTGCAGGACATGGCCGCCCCGGCATCGTTCCAACTTTGACTCTCGCGCGGCTGTTGTGTGGGTTACGAGCTGTTGACGCGTAAATATGACAGCGTGAATCGCTATACGAAATAGCGTCGATCGCTGATTGATGATTGATGATTGTGTTGTGATGATTTCAAAATGTGCCCACAATTGCGCCCCCCTCCAATCCGATAAACTGTCCCTTCCACTCCCTCTTCATGAGATCACCCCTTGTCCAAGCCACGCCCCTGTGCAGTAGTAGTAAGCCGGGTTCGTGATGAGGTGCACCTGTTATCATCATGTGTTTGTGCATTACACGGTGCCGCATTAATTTGCCAAAACAGTCACTAATGCAATTATTTTGAAGTGTACCTGTAATTGTGTGTATCTGAGGTTTAGCGACTGATAAATTAATTAATTAAAATTGCAGAGTAGTGTCATTTTCAACAATATCTAATCTGACCGCTCTCAAATTTCCAGAATGCTCTCCTGTCTCCATTTTCTCCAAGTTTTCCTTTTCTTTTCATATCTCCACCTCTTAATTAATCTCATATACACAAAATTCACAGTATGTGACGCGGAGTGCCAAGCGTCCCTCCACCTACCTGTGCCATGAGGTCGCCCCCGGTACGAGCGCTCCCTGACTCCGAATGCCCGCCGCTGTCGCTGGGCCGCCTGCTGCGCCCCGACGACAACGTCCAACCCCCCGACGGCCCGCCCTCCAGCGGATGCTCCTGCTGCTGCTCCGCCGTCGCCATCCGCGCCCGAAACGACCTGGAGGCGCGCAGTTTGGTTTCTGATGGTGCTGGCGGCCGCTGCATCTCGCTCATCGTGCGCGCGGAACGGGTGGAGGATAGCGCGAGCGCGGCGGAGGTGATCCCCGCTTCCGAGTGTCCCCTCGCCCGCGACGCACCACCGCGAGGCGACGCCTGCGACGACGACCCCGGGCTGCTCCCAGTGTCGAAGGCACCGCCCTCGCCCTCCCCTCTCATTGAAGACTGCTTGTCTCCACAGGTCACTGAAAGTACAGCGAGGCGAGAGAAAGCGAAAAGATGAGAAACTGGAGGGTGGCGAAGTTGAGAGCGTTGGGATGGGATGAAATGGTACAGGAGGACGTATGTTTCGTTTCCAGTACCCGGGTACTTCCACCAATCCATGCCACGAATTTGCATATCTATACACGACGCCAGCGAGTCGAACATAACGAGAGGAGTGTGCTTATAGGAGGGAGGGGGAAGGAAGAAACCACGAAACGCGTAACTAAGTTCCGGACCCGCTGTATTTCACTCCGGGTTGAAGGGGCGTGTTGCCGTGTTGGGTGAGACCTACATCGGGCCTGGCCGGAAGGGGGAAGTCGGGAAGGCGAACTGAAGGAGGAAGACGGGGCTCTGGACTGCAACCTCGCTTGCTCTAGCCAAAGGAAACCTAGCGGTTTGTTTCTCGACTCAAAATTTCAGGGTGCTAGCTCGCAAATTCGTCGAAATGCCTCGGGCTGCTTCAACCCGGGACTCCGTCCCAAATTCCTAAATTCCTGTGCTGCCCTATCCGCCGCGACCTTTCTCGGCTCCCACGAGCGCCTCTCGATATACCGCTATCTATTTATTCGGTTTTCTGCTGCTTTCCCGGGAGAAACCCTCCGCCAGAAAGTCAAATGCCCCTTCCTTGACTCGGCAGAACTACCCCATACAGCCCCAGGCCGCGACGTTCTTAGACCCGGAGGCCTGTGCCGAGTTGGGGCCAATTAATTTGATGGACAGTGATGCTTCGGCCTCGCACCTGCCGCGAATGCCTGACAGTCTGGCACCTGCTCCTACCACAATAAAGTTTATGCACTCAGCACCCAGTTGCCAGGCACAGCACGTCCGGCTCCTTCGATCAGCATTTCTCAGCGCCCGCGGGCTGCTTGGGTGGTCGCGCGCTATGAACAACCCTTATTCGACCCATCAGCGCAGTGGCGCGACATGTCGCGGCGCGGATGACCGTTTAACGGCTTCGGCGCGTCGTGTCTGGAAATCGCGGTTCTGTTGGTACGTGTTAATAGTAAAAACAAGCACAAACAGCAAGAAAGCATCGGAAAAATATGTAATATATAATTTCAGTACGGGTACTATATCAATACCAGAGCAAAAACACCATATATTCAGATGTTTTCATGTGTGAAAATGAATTGTTTATTCAGATTTTGAAATGTACTGTTTCCGTAACGTTCGTTAGCTAACATATTTTACTATACTAATTTATAAACATGGATTACAAGAAAAACAACATGAACAAGGACAGGGAAATTTAAGGGAGGGGATTGGGAATCACAAGGGAAAGAGTGACCAGAGGATCACGGAATCCAAAGCACAGGAAAAGGAAGCACTACATTGTGCATAAACCTAGCAGATTAAACTAAGGAAACTACCAGGCAACGCTCAGATTGCAACACGTGGAGGCGACAAGCGGCGCCTCACGCGCCGCTCGAGGAAGCACATCGACGCTTGCGGCCCATGACACGGGTGACGAGCATAATTATTGTTTCATTATTTATATATGTACATATTATAATTGTGTGTAACGTATATTTTCACTTTAGCACTTCGGTACAGCATGACATCACCTCCTTGTGTTTTGTGCCCGTATTTTAAGCAACTTCTTCTCAAAAAAGTTATTGCGACGTTTCCATTGCAAAATGTCCCAGTCAATCGATGAATAATTAGGAGAAAAGGAAACGGGTTATACATGCAAATGAAATGCATTGCAATTTATGCTTTTTATTATTTTCGAGGCTAATACGGACGCTCACTAGACAGGAATGCAAACAAACATGAATAGACATCAAGACGTGTCTATTGCCACGTGTCGGGACCCTTAGCGGGGCGGCAGTGAGAGTGGAAGGCGAATTGCGGGCATGTGCCGCATGATGAAGTGGGGTCTTAGTGAAGGGGGTTGTGGCAAATAGAGCGATAGGAGGGGGAGGGGGTGGGAAGACATACCGAGGTGGGGGTGGAGGAGATCACGCGAAAGCCGTCGTCGAGTGGAAGTTGGATGTCTCATTCCGTGAGGTGTTCCGGGACCCATTCGACCATGTAATGTGTCTGACCGTATTTACTGTCCTTATGTTTGGAGATGATGCGTGTGACGTCGCAAGGAGGGTAGGGGTTGTCCGAGAGCGAGATGTATTCCAATTCAATGTATGTGGTGAGGGTGAAGGAAGGGGTGCTGTTGATACGGGACGGTCGGATGCCGGGGGTGAAGGTGTTGGGGGAGCGGTTTAGGTGGAGTATTAAGAGAGGAATCTAAGATGCGTGGATGGAGGTGGGTGGAGTGGTATGTTTAACGGTTGGGTGTGTGGTGAGCAGGCGATTGTGAACGGTGTCGGTGGGATGAGTGAGGATAACGGCTAGGAGACGGATAGGGACGAGTGAGTCTCAGGCCCCTTCGAAAGTAGATATGGACTTGCATGGTTTGAGGAGGACGGAGGAGTTGGAGGCACGTAGAAGGAATTGTGGCCATGTGGTGATAATGTTATGCGAGAGGGGGGTGAGGCGGGAGAGAAGGGACTTGTGTATGCGGCGGGGCAGTAGACATGCCCTTCTTTGTAGGTGTGTGGGTCGGTGATGTGAGTGGCATTGTCGCGGAGTGAGGCGAGGAAAGTGTCGTCTTGGCGGGTGAAGTGGGCGCGGAGTGTGGAAGCAATGGGGTTGGTGAGGGATAGGGGGTATGGTGGACAAGGGTGCGGGTGTCACGTTGGGTCCGGACTAGACATTTAAGTGTGGGCGGGGAAGAACCTCGTGATATTATGGACTTTGTGGGCCATTGGTTGTAGGTGCTGGAAATGGTATGGATGTGTGTTCTCTCCATGTGGCCTTTGTATCCCGGGGTGTTCACGATTTTGTGTAGGTGACGGACTGTGAGTTGTGCATATATACATACATACATACATACATGCATACATAAATATAGACATACACACACATACATACACATACATACATGCATACATACATACATACATACATACATACATACATACATACATACATACATACATACATACATACATACATACATACATACATACATACATACATACATACATACATACATACATACATACATACATACATACATACATACATACATACATACATACATACATACATACATACATACATACATACATACATACATACATACATACATACATACATACATACATACATACATACATACATACATACATACATACATACATACATACATACATACACATATACATACATACATACATACATACATACATACATACATACATACATACATACATACATACATACATACATACATACATACATACATACATATATACATACATACATACATACATACATACATACATACATACATACATACATACATACATACATACATACATACATACATACATACATACATACATACATACATACATACATACATACATACATACATACATATACATACATACATACGTACATACATACATACATACATACATACGTACATACATACATACATACGTACATACGTACATACATACCTACATACATACATACATACATACATACATACATACATACATACATACATACATACATACATACATACATACATACATACATACATACATACATACATACATACATACATACATACATACATACATACATACATACATACATACATACATACATACATACATACATACATACATACATACATACATACATACATACATACATACATACATACATACATACATACATACATACATACATACATACATACATACATACATACATACATACATACATACATACATACATACATACATACATACATACATACATACATACATACATACATACATACATACATACATACATACATACATACATACATACATACATACATACATACATACATACATACATACATACGCTCTCGCTTTTCTCTTCCTTTGTCCCAACAACTGCCCCCCCCCCCCCCCCCCCCCCCATAGCGGGACTGGCTCGACTAACCGTGTATCTATTGCATTTCCATCTCCAACATGTCCCGTTGCTTAAACTTTCGGCGCTCGCTACAACGCACGTTGCCGCACTCACTCCTTGCACGGTGCATACCATAAATTGTAGCGGATTTTATGGCATGCATGCCCGCCGATGGGCAATCGCGTTGTATATGCTACTCTTCGCATTTTTGCTTATATATGGCAGCTCTATTTTGGCCACACTGGCATGAGTGAGGTGGGTAGGGGCGTAGGGCGCGCCGCGATCGCTTCCCCTATCGACAATTCGACATGCGCGTTGCGAGCCCTCGGAGCGTACCAATAGCTGTACGAAATTTCCTCTCCGCGCGGCTTCGCGCGTGAGATCGCGCATGCTGACTTGGAAGGGGTCCTTAGGGGCAATACCCCGCTAGCGCGAACGACACGAGAACTATCGCGCACGACTCGCGGAAGTGTATCCCCCGCTCAGATAATCGGTTTATCTACATATGCATTTCGCGTTGATTTTGGTGGCGAACATATGTCAAAAGGATTGTGCAGATGAATCTGGTGCCATTTGACACGTTGAGATACCCATTTTAGTTCATATCCGAAAATGGATGGTGGACGGATCATAGCTGATGGATACATCATTTGTGCATCATCGTATGTGCTGATGACCATTTATTGCTATATACGGATACATGCACCATGCAAAAGTACTTATTAGTACGTTGTACACACGACCTAAAGCTATATATACAAAAAAAATGCTTACAAGAAAAAGCAGTGGAAGCCACCAAGCATAAAAAGAAGAAAGGAGGGAAAAAAATTCTAAGCCCGAGGAACAGGAAGGCATGCCACAGCACCAGCACTGCCCTCCTGAAAAGCGTCGCGGAGATAAGAACCCAGAGTGCCATGAAGAGCAGCAGTAAGACGTTGCATAAATTCACGTCGCACATCCCCCAAGAAACGCCGAAACGGAAGAGAAGTAGATCGACGAACAAAATGTTGCATACGGACATAACTGTCAGAGCGCAAGGAACGAGAGTCAGCGGCACCCATGCCAGGGAAGCGACGAACAACCACCAAAATAGCCAAGCGATCGACCAACTCAGCCGCCATCGGCGCCAACCGGCCCCCATCCTCCATGGCGAAGGGGTAATAGTCATGGACCGACTGAACCTAAGGCGTGCCCTAAAGCCTAAAGCTAAATATCAAAATATACCCTCGTCATCATCTGTAGAGAGGGTGCAGGTGCGGGCTTACCTGAAAGTCCCATACCCCGTGGGTGCAAATAAAAAGAAAAATGAAAATCAAATAAAGATAAATATAATCCTTATAAGGAATATATGTCGAGTATATTGCGCTTGGTTGCGTCAGCAGTATACATCGCGCCTATGTCAAAGCAGCACAGTGCCTTCTCTCGCCTGTTGAACTGAATAACACATCAACAGCACGCCGTGCAGCTGGCAGGCTGCCCCTCGGTCCCGTCTCCCGTCGATACTCCCTGCTGGCCGATCCGTGAGAGTATACATATGCGTGACGGTGCTACGGCGCGTATTTTTGGTGGCTGGAGGGTTAACATCCTATAGCGAGTGGCGCAGTTGCGCGGCGCCTGTTCCACCTGTCGCCGTATGTACGATTAGTATATAGCCGCTGTACAGCAACGCCATCTGTCATCGCTGGACCTCTGCTGCGCGCCCACATACATATATACACGAGCACATGCAGCCATAGTGGAAGGCCTTCGCGGAGTACCTCGGAACCCCCGGCCGATCACTCTGCCAAGTTCCCTGTGTCGTGGAGGAGTTCTGTGTTTCTCGGCGTGGCGTGGTGCGTTGCGGTGAACGTGGGTGGTCGAAGGAGCTTGCCTCATCCTCGCTCGCCATCTGCCGCATCGATCCTGCCGCATCATCGCACCCGCCCCCCCACTGCGACCATCCATCTTCCCCTCAAAGGTCGTCTTGCACAGGCGCAATAAGAGATTCACTCAACGGCCTGTAGTAAATAGGCTAGTCACGGCGTGCTTGATTCTCACCGCCTACCGGGTACGCTTGCTATCCTCCTCGTCGTCGGTCCCGGCCTCTCGGTGTCCAGTCAAGCCCGTGGCGGTCCGTCCGCCTTAACGATCCGCCATCAAGTCGCCGACTTTCAAGCGGCGGGCGGCCGGGGGCCCGCCGATGGGATCCGCCAAGCAAAAGTGGACGGAGGAAGAGGAGGTGGCTCTTCGAGCGGGGGTGATGAAGTGCGCCCCCTCCCCTTTCACACCCGCCTCCCCTCACCCACCGTAACCAGTCTCGGCCCTTCCCTGTTCCGTCGCTCCACTCTGTTGTGCTACTACAACCGAGCCACACCGACTTGACTCAGACAGCTTCACGCACGCAAGATAGAAATCCGCGTTCATCCCCGAATCATCTCGAACGGCCTTACTGTCTCCCTCTTTCTGTTTTAGTTCATTGACTGCGGCCTAGGTGCCACTGCCGGACAGCGAGCGGGCCCGGCGCTAAAGCAGTAGCACCACTCGTCTTATATCTGCTGTGTTGTCTTGCTCTGATGGGCAGGCACGGGGTGGGCAAGTGGCGAGCGATTCAGAAGGACCCGTGCTTTCAGACCGCTCTATCATCGAGAACGAACGTGGATTTAAAGGTAAACCACGCCACCAGCCCCTCCCACTCCCACTCTTCCCGCCCCTGTCCTGTCCACTTGAAGGCCTAAGTCGTGCTACCCGCGACGTTGCGTTTGCAGGACAAATGGAGAAACCTTACTTTTGACCCGCAGCTGTCGCCTGGGAAGAAGGTGGCGGGTGATAAGGTACCGCTCTCCCTCCTCTCCCTCACCTTATCTTCGTCTCCTCCACCCATTTCGCACGGCTGAACTTGTTGGTGTACTCGGTGAGCTGCAGCGAGGGCGAGCCAAGGTTCCCGAGGTGTCGTCGGGTCGGGGTCGGAAGATCCCTTATAGTGGCACTGGGAGCTTTGTGGACGGGTATGCAGCCAAGCTTTACAGCGTCCACAGCCCCAGCGAGACGCCCTCCCCCATGGGAAGGGAGGCAGCGCCGCCGCGCGCCTGCACCGACGAAATATGCCTCCCGGGCGGAGTGGACGGAGTGCTTGCGCGTCTGGAGGACGCGGCGGTGGCGGCAATTATAGGCCTCAACTGCGCTGGCGGGTCTACGGTGACCGAAATATTAAGATGGTTGCAGGTGTGACCCATGCTGCGTTTCATTTCACACCCCCCTTTAGCTCTGTGTTCCCTCTCCAAACCCGCTTCAGCTCTGTGTTCCTTTCTCTCTGTCGGTTGGTGCATTCCAATGAACACACACACACACACACACACACACACACACACACACACACACACACACACACACACACACACACACACACACACATTGCTGTGAGCTGTCTCCATAATGAATATTGTGTGAGGGGAAAGAGGGTAGAGGTGCGGCACTGCATGCGCTTATGTGCTTCATTGACCTATATTCTCACCGAACCGAGTCTCACGGCCAATCCTGAGCCGTGCCTTAAGTGAAGTGAGTCGGAGTGTTACACCATATTTCCCTGCAGTGTGCTCCTACCAGTTGCTGTGGGCACTGTACCTATCCTCACGATCACGCTGCATTGCAAAGGCGTTTCGCTTTTCTTTTCAGCTATATTTATCAATTGCATTTTAGCATTTGCTGCGGATCGGGGAGGGCACGGGTAACTGCGAAGCCTGTTTTCTACACTTAACACTTGCGTCGTAGCTGGCTTCCGCCTTTTGGTATGTAGTGTGTGTGGGCTTGGCGTTCAACGCATCTGGCACTTGTGGGACCCTTCCTATGTCTGAAGGTGCTGACAGGGGAGGAGTGGGGGGCATGCTTGCGGGTGTCTTGTAAGTATGTCGTGGAATCAGGCCTGACGGGCTGCGTTGCATTGGGTGGGCGATAGGAGAACTGCCCAAGCCGAAGAGGGGGCACTCTGAAGGAGCTGCTGCCGGTGCTCTCGAGGCTGGTGGCACAGCGGCGGTTAGGGCACGGGGGTGGGCGGTACAGGCTGTCAGGGTACGTGGAAAAGTACGCACAGGAGGAGGAAATGGACCTATTGTCAAAGGTCAGCGCTGCACTTCATATGAGCAGATTGTACTGCTTGCGATGAATGTTATTTTCTACGGAAGAAGGAAGGGAGAGGCCTTCGTGGCTGAGGCAGCGGGAAAGCGGCTGAGTTGTCCCTTTGTTGTGGTGGAGCAGAGTGGACCGCGGATGGGTCCCGTCTCAGCTGCACTGGCGGCGGTAGCTGCCAAGGCAGTGTTGGAAGCGGAAGAGGCAGCGTTTATAGCCTCTCGCCTTAGCCAAGAGGCTGACATGCTGGAGGCGCAGGACGAGATGGCTCGAAAGGTTCTCCTCCCTCCGTACATGCACACACACACACACACACACACACACACACACACTCACTCACTCACTCACTCTCACACACTCACACACACACACACACACACACACACACACACACACACACACACACTCACTCTCTTCCATACGCACATACACACTCGCTCACACACACATACATGCAAACCACACATTTTTTGTCTGCAAATGTTAAGTGATGGTCGCTTGACTCTTCATGTTGAGGTTGGGGTATGTCGGGGTATGATGTTTGGGGTTTGTATGACATTCATCGCAGTCAGATACGCCATCGCAGTCAGAGTCGCTCGAGGTGTCCTGGGTTTTATTTTCTCGCCCGCGATGGTATTGTATTGGGTTTGGGCAAAGCATCCACGTCGGACCTGTGACACTTGCAATCAAACAAACACATTACTGTATTTTCTTACAAAATTGTATGCATTTCATTTTAAAACATTTATATATCACCACCAGATAGTGCACATCCCTCAAAACTATCGCTTGGCAATCTTTGTCTTTGCTGCTTCACCTTGTACCCCCCCCCCTCTCATCTCCTCACTTTCTAATCACGGCATAAAGCGGTTGGCGGGCATGCAAACCACGTTACACCATACTTGTCTTGTCGTTGTGAAAGTCGCGGCCGTGTTTATTTATGGCGGTGCAGGAGCATACTTGCACACCTAGTGCACACTCGGACGACGACATGTCGTTACCCCGCTCTTCCACCTCCAAAGAAATCGAGCTGGACCTCCCCGCCAACGGAGCTTCGTCTGGGACGAATTTCATAGTGCGGGTGCGCCCGCCGCTGCCACGTTCACCCCTCTTCCACCTTACTTCGTCTGACAGGCTGACACCCCGCTCCTCATGCATCCCCCCCCCCTACTGCCCTTCCGCGCAGATGTTTGGTGGTGCACAGGGTGTGGGGCAGCTGATCGCCAGCGTGTGAGGGTGACGTGAAGCTTTCGTGTAGCCACTATTCTAGGATTCCCGTAGCTTGGCACGCAAGAGCGTAGGCGACGTAGAGCTGAGCAGCCGCATTGTGTACGGCTGCTCACGCCCTACGCAGGGGCTTCTCCTCCCTCTTTCCCTGCAAATTGTGCGCATGTACCATTATCTCAAACAGTTAGACGAGCGGCTGCCCTGCGCAAAGATGCCGGGCAGCCCACTTCCTCTCCCTTTGCTTTTTTTTTTACTTCATTATTTAGTGAGGGTTAAGTAGGGTTTCGATTTGCGAAGCGAGGAGCGCTGGCTGTACTCCCAATGGCGCGGCGCCTACTCCCAATGACCATACTGCCGATGCATATGTACTCTTATTGTAATCTATGTATGCGAGAGTCATCCTACTTCCGCATGTTGTGGCGCCCCGACAAAGAAGTGCCAACCCTACTCCACCACCGTCGTACCGTGGCAAGACCTCTGTCATGTGCCATCACTCCGAAGCTCAAACTAGATTTATTACAAATCGTCACGAGCGCCTCTGATGTAGGGTATGTTCGGCTGCTGACACGAAAGACGCATGTTCCGATTTGCGCCATTCATTCAATTTACATGCCATGAGCCGTACCGGAGCGCGTAAGCCTCGACCATTGCCAATATCGCCACCGTCCTGACGTGCTCGCCCTCGTAGTGACCCTCCGGACAAACGAACAAGCATCTGTCGCGAAAAAAAACATTGTTATATGATGCCATCCTGACGAGCTGCACACCCACTTATTTGTGCAGTGGCTCCATCGCCTCTTCGTATACACCAACAAAGCCCACACAACTCACCAACCCCGACCCATCATGAAATGTCGTAACAACTCGGAGGAGGTTAATTACCCACGCATTGTCGTCGGAGAGGGCGGGTTTCAACCACCATTAATGACCCGGATCGTAAAGTTGTATCGTATAGATCGGATTCCAACCCCGACCCATCATGAAATGTTGTAACAACTCGGGGGAGGTTAAGTACCCACGCATTGTGGTCGGAGAGGGCGGGTTCAACCACCATTAATGACCCGGATCGCAAAGTTGTATCGTATAGATCGGATTCCAACCCCGACCCAAGCCCCGACCCATCATGAAATGTTGTAACAACTCGGGGGAGGTTAATAACCCACGCATTATCGTCGGAGAGGGCGGATTTCAACCACCCTTAATGACCCGGATCGTAAAGTTGTATCGTATGGATCGGGGGCTTGTGAATGGCAAGATGTATAAACCATCGTACTTATTGAGCATGTGGTCATAGTCATTTTCAACGAATAATGGTGATAGACAAATTTAACCCATTCGGTAAGATCATTACATGCATTGGGATCAGAAAATCAAGGTCAACAATGTGCCACCATCTTGGCATAGCCCCCGACACTCTATTTATCTCCCGCCCCCCTCCGTCGGTCTTGCAACGGGCTACCTCTGCCCTCACCCGCCTACACAAATTCAAACTCCCCCTTTTTGGTAAAGATGTCCATCCATACAAATTAGCTCTCCCCGCACTCATATGTAAAACCGTCGACCTCCATATCAACATCATCAACACCCCCATCTCTACCCCTAGGCACCCACATATGCCCCACATGCCTCGCTAAACAGTGCACCGGCCTTATCAACGACCTCAATACCCACGCGGCCTCCGTTTGGACCCTCGTTCCTTCCGAATCGCGTTCATCGAAACACCCACGACACACACCCTCTACCTTATTTGCCAACCCAACCGCAAAGTCGCTAACCAACGACTTCGAGCATGAAGTAGCCTCGAGCCGTAGTAAGGCGAGGGATTAGCTTTCCATACATTCTGACATTGTCAATAGTATCACCATCATTTGATGATGTTGCCATCAATGTTCCATGCGGTGATGTCGAAATCAACATGATGGCAAAAGTGCTACCATCAACACCATCAACCGTCGTCACGATTTGTAGAAAATATCATCAATTGCTAGTGTCCGATATGCTGGTATATTTTCCTCACAAATATCGATGCATTAGCGGCGATAAGGCAGTTCCGATTAAATTTTGGTCGTCGCTACAACTCGTGTACCACACTAGGTGGAGAACACAAAAAAGGTACTTTGAGACGCCCCGGGGCATCACGCCGAGGGGCCGTCGGGCAACAAGCCGTCTCTCTGGATCCGTTGTTAGGCGCGAGTGCGGCTAACGGTTCTTACCATTGCATGTCGCAACCTTTTTGCGCCGCCGTTGACGATGGCACCGAAATCTCACGCAGCGGAACCACATGTTGACACCTCTGACGACCGTGAGGACCAGTCCTCCCGTCACAACATTCGGGGCTCACCGCCACCCCCCCCCCCCCCCGGATGCACTATCACTCGTACTGGAGGAGATGGCTCTGAATAACGCCCGTTTGGACGCACAGGCGACAGACCGCCGCTCTGCGCCATAGCGACGCTCAGCGCGACGCACCTTCAGTCCATACCCAACCTCCATTCCAGCTACCACCACCACCACCACACCCACATTTTAACCCTCACGAGCCCCTATTGAACCATGCAAACACAGTTAGTGTGGAAGATAACTTACGCAAACGTAGTTATAGTCACAGTCCCGCAAACGGAACATTTACGGCGACATCGAGCCTACGGGCGTGGTGTCGGGACAACAGAAGTGTGAGAGTTGTAGCCTAGCGATAGCTCTGTACCGAGTCAAACAGTTTATCGGTATGTCCGATCTAGACATGTACTAATCATATCTAGAGTAGCTTACAGTAGCTATCTGCAACTAATACGTATACGGTATTACTTACAACACTCCCCATGAAGGTAGCTACGGGATGAAGCGTTGCATTGGGTCTTGTCCTCCAAGGATCGCACTTCGGTGTCTTGCTAGTGCAGGTCATGGGAGGGGTTTGGTGAGCATGTCAGCTACCATCTGGTCAGTGGGGAGGTACCTCAACTTGATGGTTCCCTGCTCCACGTGGTCTTTGAGGAAGTGCCACTTCAGACCGATGTGCTTAGTCTTCTCGCTGACCAAGGCATTCTGGGAGTATGCAATGGCGCTTTGGTTGTCCTCCCAGATGGTGGTGGTTTCGGTGATGGGGGAGTTGAAGATTTCCCCCAGGAGTTGTCGGAGGTGGAGTCCCTCCTTGGTGGCGTCAGCCGCAGAGTAGTGGTTGGGGTAGTGTTGAACGTGGTATGCACGGTTCGATAAGGAAGATACTGTAACGTGATGGTTACAGGTACGCTACACGACCAGCCTTGGGTGGCGGCTGGTGTCGAGACAAGAGTGTGTGTCAGCTGTCGCTGTCAGCTGTCTGTACGCTAGTTTGTGATATCGCGCTCAGACACTCTAGGTGATGTCCTGTACATAAGGACTTCTATCAGAGCATACATTAGCTCTCTGTAACTAATCTGCATTAGGAATTACTTACAACACTCCCCCTCAAGATAGCTAAGGTGTGTCTTGTGACCAGATGGAAGTGATTACAGAATTCCTTCTACAAAGTGTGTCGCTGCATGGGTCCAGATGTCCCCAGAATGGCGCTCCTGTGTTTCACGAGTGCAGGTCCAGGTAGTGGCTTGGTCAGCATGTCAGCGACCATGTCACCGGTGGGTAGGTACCGTAGTTTGACGGTCCCCAGCTGTACGTGGTCCTTCACGAAATGATACTTCAGGTCGATGTGCTTGGTCTTCTCGCTCACCAGTGCATTCTGCGAATAGGCGATGCAGCTCTGGTTGTCTTCCCAGATTGTGGTCGTCCCGCTGACAGGTCGACTGAAGATCTCCGACAACATCTGTCGAATATGGATGGCCTCCTTAGTCGCGTCCGCTGCTGAGTAGTACTCAGCCTCGCATGTTGACTGTGCGACGCAGGACTGCTTTCTAGACTTGTAGCTGACTGCACCTCTGCCCAGTGTAAAAACAAATCCCGATCGTGACCGGCGTGTCACACTGTCATTGCCCCAGTCTGCATCAGCGAAGCCTGTAAGTTGGAGAGTGTTGTCCTCACCCCCCCCCAACGTCAGGCTCATGGCTGGAGACCCTTTAAGATAGCGCAACACTTTCTTAAGGGCCTGCATGTGGGCCACTGTAGGGTTCGCTTGCGCAGAGCCCAGAATGCTGAGCGCGGTCGAAATGTCCGGGCGAGTGCATACAGCGGCATATTGCAAACTGCCGAGCAGACTCGGGTAAACGTCCCGGTCCGCGCCTGTGAGGGGTACAGCCGTCTGCTTGGAGAGCGCAGCCAAAAAACCGGGGTCCATCGGGAGACACGAGGGTTTGCAGTCCACCATGTCATGTTTTTCAAGCAGCTCGCGCACGTATTTGCCTTGATCGAGGCTGATGGTGCGCGCCGCTCTGTCCCTGGTGATGTGCATGCCGATGATGTCGGACAGGTCACCCTGATCCTTGATGTCAAATCGGGATCGCACCAGCGCGGTGAAGGCCACCCGCCAGGCGGTGTTGTTGCACGCCACAGGAATGTCATCCACGTAGAGGGCAATCATGGCGAAGACGCCGTCGGCCTCAAAGATGTAGATGCATGGGTCAGAGATCAGCTGGCGCCAGCCTTGAGAGACTAGCCAGTCGCGAAGCAGCTCGTTAAACTCCCTGGGGGACTGCTTCAAGCCGTATAGGCACCGGCGGAGGTGACAGACATTGGTGGTACCGTCATCGAACCCCAGGGGCTGTCTGATGTAGACATCCTCCTTGATGGGTGCGTACAGAAACGCCGTGTCGATGTCGAGACCGCCCAGGTCGAGGTCACGAGCAGCGGCAATACTGAAGAAGACGCGGAGGCTAGCTAGTCGGATGACGGGTGAGAACGTCTCCGTGTAGTCAATCCCCTCGCGCTGGCTGCAGCCTTTTGCGACAAATCGTGCCTTGTATCGAGAAACAGCACCAGATGCGTCTGTTTTAGCCTTGTAGACCCACATGCTGTTGACCACGCGGCGTCCAGCGGGCAGGGGAACGAGATCCCACGTCTGGTTGGACGTCAGAGAGTTGAATTCCACCTGCATGGCTGTCTGCCATTCCGCGGACTGTGGACTAACCAAGGCATCCTTGTAGGATGTGGGTTCAACACAGACGCTTGCGGACACCATAGCGACATCACTCACAGGTCCTTCAGAGTACCTGTGACGTGGCTGAGCTGTCATCATGGAGAAGTCAGGGAGTGGAAAAATGTCGTCCATGTGGTCGGACAGGTCGTGCTCACACGAGTCAGTGACACACACGCGCGGCACAGCAGAGACATGGGCAACATACTCCCCATAGCGAGTAGGCGGTCCGCGAGGGCGAGCGGGTCTGTCGACCTCCTCCACACACCCTGTGTCATCTGTGTCCAGGGTCAGATCTGGGAGTGGGTGACTTTCAGGGGAAATGGGGAGAGCCTCTGTGTCTGCACACACATCAATCGACGAGGCGACAGGGTGGGATGTCCCAAACCCGGGCACAGTCTCTTCAAACTTGACGTGAACAGACGTGGTGATGCGCCTGGTCGCGGGGTTGTAGATACGATACCCTGGGGAGTTATGAGAGTACCCCACCAGCACACCTCGGAACGCTTTCAGGCCAAGTTTCCGTCTGAGGTTATCAGGTACCTTGGCAAATGCTGCACATCCGAACACGCGAAATACTGACGCGTCAGGGACTGCGCCTGTGAGAATGGTGACAGGGACCCCCCCAGACGGGCCAACAGCCCGACTGTAAGTACGGTTACGGAGGTGGACCACAGTGCTGATCGCGCATGACCACATGCTGTTAGGCACAGACATGGCGTGAAGCATTGAGGACGCGCAGTCACGCAGTGTGCGCCACGGGCGTTCTGCTTTCCCAAGCATGTGATGTGCATAGGGCGCCGAGAATTGAGTGCTGAAACCCAATCTCGCGCACATGAGCTGCGTGTTCGCGGCCTCGAAAACCGAGTCTGAGTCGAATTTCAGAAACGGTGCAAATGCATGGAGGTGTGAGTGATAACGGGCATGAGTATGCCGCGCGTCCAGGAGGATGGTCTCCAGTTTCGCGCACGTCTCATCCTTAGACTTCAGAAACCGCACCCACATGAAGTTAGTGTGGTGGTCGATGACCAGCAGGCAATACCGCAGGCCGTAGGGGGAGGGTACACTGACAGGACCCCACAGATCACACGACATGTGTTGAAGCGGGGCGGCTGGCTTCTGAGATGCTGTGCGATTTTTTGGCGCAGACGTGGCTTTGTTCAGATTGCAAGACTCACAGGCGAGATCTTTTACAGAACTAGGCATAACCGGTACAGACACCGTGTTATGAGAATGCTGAGCCTGCAGGCTCTGCATGTTCAGGTGCCCCATTCTACTGTGCCACAAAGCAGCGTCGCACTCAGCAGCAAGTGCGACAGAGTTCTGGCTACGACTGTCTACGGTGGGCGAGGACATCCCCGCACAGGCATGCGACCTCGGGAGGAGGTACAGTCCGTTCCCCGACGGGATTAGCATCCCCATTCCTGTGGTCACACGCACAGTGCCAGAGTCAGTGTCTGTAGGGAAAGAAAACGCACACCCTGAGTGTTGCTGCATCCAGCTGACACTCAGGAGACGACTGATACGTTGCGCTGATCGAGAGGACAAGTCAGGGGTGTACAGGGCATGAGCGAGCCGAAAGACTGTTCGACCGGAGGTCAGGCAAATGGGGATGCGGACTTTTCCACTGCCCTGGACCGTGACACCGACACCACCAACTGTGCTGCGGCGGGAGGATGGATGAAATTCCGAAAAATCCGACCGAAATGACGTCAAGTTAACGGAGCAGGCAGAGTCAACTACCCAGTACTCAGACAGGTCGGCAACACGAGATGCAGCAGACGTGAATGCAACTGAGGCAAAGGACGTACTGACCTCAGTGTCGTCATACTCGTCTTGCATGTCGTATTCCAGTGCGTCCTCAGCGGGAGCATGTCCCTCAGATGCTTCAGCAGCAGAAAGGTGGCTGAGGTGTGCAGTGGGGGGAGGCTGGTCCGCGTATCTCTCGGCAATCTGTTTGCGCTTGGCCAGTGTCCAGCGGAGGACATCAGCATCCGGCGCTTTGCAGGTCGACCAGACATGGTTTGGGTCTCCGCAGGCCCCGCACTTCATTGCGAACTTGGACTTCTTTTTGTCCGCGGTCCATCCCCCACCGCCACGGCCACCCTGCCGTTTGCGATCCGCAAGGAAGGCATTGACCGCAGGCCCGGAATCAGCAGTGTCCCCCTTGTTGGAGACATCTGCATCAAGATTTTGAGCCTGGTGGATAATGCTCCCCATCACTTTGTCGGCTGACAGGATGAAGTCGGTGTCAAAGGCATTAATCACACACTGTTTGGCTTGGCCATACTGCCCAACGTTCGACAGACCGCGAATCATGACCAGAGCGAGGACGTGGGGGTGAATGGCTGCAGAGCCATCTTTCAGCTGCAGGCACTCGTTCAGCTCATCGAAGCACTGCTTCACAGCGTGGACGTATGCCGAGACTGATTGACCAGAGGCCTGACGAACCATCATGCGGTCCAGGAGCGACAGCGTGCGTGAAATGGACTGCGCGTCCAGTCTCTCGCACAACACTTCCCATGCGGCTGTCCCGCAGTCGAGTCGTCCAGCGGGGACCCCCGCGATGGCCTGTGCAGCTGGCTTGTTCTGGCGGCAGCACTGAACGAGCATCGCGTGCGCGAACCGCTGAGCGACTGGATTCAGAGGCACGCCAGAGGAGGAAAGAGCAAGTTGAGGGATCAGTGCAGCCCCCTTAATCGAAAGGAACGACAGGAAGTCGCGCTTCCAGGTCTTGAATTCACCCGTCCTCGGCATAAGCGGAGCGTCCATGCGAAAAGACCGGGAAAAAGAGTCACCGTCGAAGTTGGTGGCCCAGTCTGCTGTCATCGCAACGAACTCCGGGTCGATCGTGGGCCTGCGGCTGGCGCTGCTGTGGAGTGGGTACTCGTGTACCGGAGTAGGCACGGGGTCGCTAGCAGGCCGGTACTGGTTGGGCACAGGTTGGAACGGCGCCGTGTCGATAGGCACCGGGTGATCGCGCAGTGCGTCCCGACGGAGAAGCTCCGACTGCGTCCGGTCCTGGTCGTCCATTCTGGCGTGGAGCAGCTGTAGCTGTTCCATCACCAGTCGAATGCTGTCGCCGGCTGAGTCGGGCAACGGAGTGTCGCACGTGCCGGAGTCGACACCCGAGTCGGCGGCCGATGCGGTAGGTGCCGGCTTTGATTTTGGCGCCATCGTAAAAGGGTCGAGTACCCAACCGGACAGTGGAAAAAATCCACTAGCGGTAACTGTGCCTAACGACGGTATACAAAGAGACGGCCTGATGCCCGCCGACCCGTCGGCCTGTTGCCCCGGGGTGTCTCAATGCACCTTTTTCGTATCCTCCACCCAGTGTGGGGCACAGTGACAGCCGAGGCAAGAACAGGCAGGTGTATATGTCCGCTGCTCTACGTTACGGCTGAAGCTGTCGTGCACCCTGTGTATGAGTATTCACCCTCACAATGCTCCCCCCTTCCCCACTCCAGCTTGGACCTGTATGCACCCTGTCCACACAAGCGAGTGCGCTTGTGTGGTTGGCTAGGTCGTCGTGGCGTAGAGTAGAGTAGGTGGTAGCGGGGCTGTTCCGTAGAGTAGTGTTTGAGAAAGTGGAAATAAATATACAGAGTAAAGTATGATTATTCGAAAAAAAAAATGGCTTTGCCTTCGGGCGAGTGTCCAAGTTGCACGCCGAAAGGCACTGTCGTCTCGCGTAACCTTCAGGTGGAGGGCTCCATAACCTGTTGAACGTGGTATGCACGGTTCGATAAGGAAGATACTGTAACGTGATGGTTACAGGTACGCTACACGACCAGCCTTGGGTGGCGGCTGGTGTCGAGACAAGAGTGTGTGTCAGCTGTCGCTGTCAGCTGTCTGTACGCTAGTTTGTGATATCGCGCTCAGACACTCTAGGTGATGTCCTGTACATAAGGACTTCTATCAGAGCATACATTAGCTCTCTGTAACTAATCTGCATTAGGAATTACTTACAACAGGTAGACGTCCTTTGCCACCCCTGTGAGAGAGGGCGAATTGGCGAAAACGTGGCTGGTGCGGAAGATGTAGATGCACGGGTCGGAGACGCATTGTTGCCATCCATGGTCGACGAGCCATGCACGAAGTAGCATGTTGAACTCGTGGGGGGACTGCTTAAGGCCGTAGAGGCAGCGCTTGAGGTGACAAACCTTGGACGTGCCATCGGTGAAGCCGAGGGGCTGGCGGATGTAGAGCATCCTCCCGGATGGGGGCGTAGAGAAACGTTGTGTCGATGTCAAGCTGGCAGAGTTCAAGGTCGCGGGCGGCTGCGATGGTTAGGAAGAGACGCAGGCTGGCCATGCGGATGACCGGGGAGAAGGTCTCCGTGTAGTCCAGTCCAGCGCGTTGACCGCACCCCTTGGCGACGAACCGGGCTTTGAAGCGGGAGTCGTCGCCGGCTGTATCCGACTT
The DNA here is from genome assembly GCA_026401115.1 of Tetraselmis chui. Taxonomy (NCBI): domain Eukaryota; kingdom Viridiplantae; phylum Chlorophyta; class Chlorodendrophyceae; order Chlorodendrales; family Chlorodendraceae; genus Tetraselmis; species Tetraselmis chui. Next base: position 83,740 of record JAPMLY010001169.1, read on the forward strand.
GACTTTGAAGATCCACATGATGTTAACGACCATGCGGCCTGGGGGGAGGTCCACAAGGTCCCACGTGCCATTGTTGATGAGGGAGGAATACTCCTGTTGCATAGCGGCTTGCCATTGGGGGGCTTGGGCGCTGTCCAGCGCAGCCCGGTAGGATTTCGGTTCCACACACTCTCGGGCGGAGAGGAGGGCGACGGCAGTAGGGGACGTGCATGCAGGTGTTTGTGGAGGACCCGTGACAAGGTCGGGGACGTGAGGGTGCTCAAATATGTCCTCTTGAGCTTTGCCTTGTTCAGGATCACAACACGCCGTCACGAGGGTCGGTGGGTAGTCGGACAAGTGGGCAACCATATCGCCGTAGCGAATGGGGTGGGAGCGGAGCCGAGCATGGCGAGGGGCTGCCGGGGGAGGTAGGGGTGTGGGTAATGTGAGGTCAATGGGGTGGGATAGGGGTGAGTCTGCGGGTACGTCGTCCGAAGAGTCGGTGATGGCCGAGTCGACGGAGGGTTGTGTATCGAAGCCTGGGGTGTCTTCCTGAAAGACAACATGTACGGAAGTGGTGATGCGACGCGTTTCCGGATTGTAGACACGATACCCGGGTGCGTCAGGGGGATAGCCCACCATGACGCCGCGAAATGCTTTTTCACTGAGTTTCCGACGTTGTTTGTCGGGGACCTTGGCGAAAACGGCGCAGCCGAAGACGCGGAACTTGGAGGCGTCGGGCACCGACGACGTAAGGAGTGTGAGGGGGACGCCCCCATTAGGTCCGACCGAGCGACTGTACGTGCGGTTGCGAAGGTACACAACAGTGCTGACAGCGCACGACCACATGGAGTTGGGAACGGCCATGTTGTGGAGCATCGCCGATGCATTGTCCCGGATAGTGCGCCAGGGACGTTCGGCCTTGCCGAGCATGTGGTGGGCGTATGGGGCAGAGAACTGGACCCCGACGCCGAGGTGTGCGCACATCCGGCGAGTGACAGCAGCTTCAAACACAGAGTCGGAGTCAAACTTGAGGACCGGTGCGAACGCGCCCGTCTTGGAGTGATGGCGGGCATGCAAGTGTTTGATGTCCAAGAGGATGGTTTCCAATTCCGAACATGCGTCGTCTTTAGACTTAAGGAACCGCACCCACATGTAGTTGGTGTGGTGGTCGATGACGAGCAAGCAGTAACGGAGGCCATGTGGGGAGGGGACATTGACCGGGCCCCAGAGGTCACCGGACATGTTGAGGAGGGGGTGGGATGGCTTCGCGCAAGCGGCTGTGTTGCGTGGTGCATCTGGGACTTTGTGAAGTAAGCAAGAGTCGCAAGAAACTTTGGTTATAGTGCTAGCTAACACATGGCTAGTCGGGACACCGTGATTATGCTGGGCCTGAAGGTTGTGCATGTTGAGGTGGCCAAACCGACGGTGATTATGTTGGGATCACACTGGGCAGTAAGGGCAACTCGAGGTGAGGCGTCAAGTTCCGCCGGTGCGAGTGGGTTGGAAGGGAGGTCCGGCTGGTGGGGAAGGAGGTAGAGACCGTTTCCGGACGGTTCTAGCACACCCATGCATGTGGGTACCAAAAGCAAACCAGTGTCAGAGTTGGAGGGGAAGACGAATTCACATCCGCTGTGAGTTTGCATCCAGCCGACACTAAGTAGTCTGCCGATACGCTGTGCGGAGCGAGATGATAGGTCAGGGGTGTAGAGTGCATAGACAGTGCGGTAAATGAGCTGGCCAGAGGCAATTCTGACAGAAATCCGCACTAAGCCACTGCCCTTAACGTCAACGCCGACACCGCCCACGCGAGAGGGAGCGGAGGGGGGCGTGAATTTCACGAAGTCATCTCGGAACGCGGTGAGATTAATCGAGCAGGCGGAATCAACGACCCAAAACTGTGACAGGTTACGACCCGGGGCGAGGGAAGAGGAGAATGCCACATAGCTGAATGGGACACTCACCTCGTCGTCATCGTAGTCATCAGCGCAGTCCTCGAGGGTGGGTAGGCAGTCGGTGTCATCGGCGGGGACGTCGTCGGCAGGGACGTCGCTCAGCAGCGCAGCGTGAGCAGAGGGGGCGCCGCCCGCGGCGCCGTACTTCTGGACTGTCATCTTACGCTTGGCGAGATTCCACTTAAGGATAGCGTCATCCGTGGCAGTGCAGGCGGACATGAGATGGTTGAGGCTGCCACAGACGCCACACTTGTTAGGTCGATGGCCGCGAGGGTTACGGTGCGGTGGGCTTCGACCGCTGTGCGAGCCGCGGCCCGTAGCGACGAACGCGGAGATGGGAGGGGGTGATATGGCCGGAGCGGGTGTGTCCGGGGCAGGGTCGTCGTCCATGTTGTGCGCGAGGTGGAGAATGCTGGCCATCACTTCATTAGCCGACAGGATGTAGTCCGTGTCAAAGGCGTTGATGACGCATTGCTTCGCATGACCGTGTGGGCCGCTGCTGGAAATACCGCGCAGCATGAGGAGACCGAGGTGGTGGGGGTGGATGGCAACGGAGCCATCAACTAATTGGTATGTGTCGTTGTAGTCGTCAAAGGTCTGGCGCATGTAGTGGACATAGTCACTGAGTGACTGACCATGGCGCTGTCTGACCGTCAGGTTGTCCAGGAGGGACAAGAAGCGAGCAAAAGACCGACAGTCGAGGTGTTCACACATGATGTCCCACGCGGCAGTGGCGCAGTCCGGGCGGGCTCGAGAAACGCATTTCATCGCTTGGTCAACGCGCTGGTTCGCGCTGACTGCATGGAGAAGCAGCGTGTAGGCGTAGTGTTGTGCTGGTTCGTCGAGCCAAACGCCGGAGTCGCGTATGGCCAGCTGTGGAATGAGGTAAGCGGCCTTGATGGAGAGGAAATTAAGGAAGGTCCTCTTCCATTGCTTAAAGTCCGTGGTCGGGCCCATGACGGGGATCGACATCTTCATGGACCGGTTGAGGGCGTCCTTGTCGAAGCCGGGGGCTTCGTGTGCCGCCCGGCCGATGACCACCGGGTCAATAGTGGGGGGACGACGGCCACGGGTGGCGGGGTCGCCATGTTGGACTGGGGGAGAATGCCGGCCATGAAAGGGAGGAGGCGGACCACCGGGAAAGGGAGAGTGGCCGGCCATGGGACGCGGCGGGCCGTACGAGTGCGGGTGGTCACGGTAGGGGGGGACGAGGTGAGAGGGCGCCTCCGGGATGTGAGGGCCGGGGTGGTGAAGGGCATATCCAGCGGGGGGGAAGGGGGGGGGGGGGGGGGGGGGTGGTGGGAGGTGATCAACCTGGAGGGCGTGACGCGAGGGGTCGTGGTGCGCATCGGCACGCGAGGGCTCGCGGGGCGCATCGGGACGGCGCTGTGCGACTGTGGGGTCGCCAACAGGAGCTGCAGGAGTAGCATCAGCGAAGACTGTTTCTGCGTCCGGTGGGACGTATCCAAGCTGGGGATGTACAAGCAGGGGGAGGGTGTGCACGTCGTGGCTGTCCCGGACGGGTTCGAGGTGAGCATCGTGGCGGCGCTGAGCGAGAGGGGGGTGCTGATTAGCACCCGCACCAGCAACAGCAACAGCATCGGCCGACTGCGAGTCGAGACGAGATGTTATGCGCGCCACTTGCGCAACGAGCAGCGCGAGAGTATCCGGGGGGGGGGGGGTGATCGAGACTGCTCTGTTGAGAGCTTGAGTCAGGGGAGTTAGGAGGTGAAACAAGCGGAGTTTTCGGCGCCATTTCGACAGAGGGCGAAAAAGAAAGAGCAGAATAAAAAACAGGCAGCGGTAAAAACCGCTAGCCGGACTCGTGCCTAACAGCGGTTTCAAAGAGACGGCCTGATGCCCGCCGACCCCTCGGCATGTAGCCCCGGGGTGTCTCAGAGCACCTTCTCTGTATCCTCCACCCAGTGTGGGGCACAAGTCGAGGCCAAGGCCAGGACAGGTGGAGCGCTGCGCTGGTGGCTGAGTCGCTAGGATAATATGAAAATAAAAAGGTAAGCTACGGCTGGCGTGCAACCTGTGGATGCGTATTCACCCGATGGTGCGCCCCCCCGTTCTCCAGCTTGGACCTGTGTGCACCCCGTCCACACGCGACGAGTGCGTCGGTGTGGGTGGCTGACTATCGCCGTCGAGTGGCTGACTTAAGAGGGGTGGTGGCGGGTTTTAAATCGCAGTTTATACTGGCGATACCGCCGACTACAAGTTGAAAGTACTAGGTGTCTAGAGAAACGTGCCTTCTGCGGGAGAGCTGTCGATCGCAGCTCGCCGAACCAGGTTGTCGCGCGTGAGTGACGTGAGGCGGGGGCCCATAACCTATTGAACCATGCAAACACAGTTAGTGTGGAAGATAACTTACGCAAACGTAGTTACAGTCACAGTCCCGCAAACGGAACAGTTACGGCGACATCCAGCCTACATGCGTGGTGTCGGGACAACAGGAGTGTTAGAGCTGTAGCCTAGCGACAGCTCTGTACCGAGTCAAACAGTTTATCGGTATGTCCGATCTAGACATGTACTAATCATATCTAGAGTAGCTTATATTAGCTATCTGCAACAAATACGTATACGGTATTACTTACAACAGCCCCCACTAGTTCCACACTTCCCTCTTGGCTAGCCTTACCAGCAACGCTCCCCTAGCGCTCTGCAACCCCCGTACGGCGGCCCACAGTCCCCAATTGGCCATCCCCACACCCCAAGTGGTCATCCACCCTTACATGGTGGACAATTGTTCTCAAACACCCAACGTGGGGGTAATGGTGGACGCGGGGGGCGCCGTGAAGTCATGCCCACTCTTGAAGACTGCACAGATGAATATGATGACACTGAGGTGAGTGTCCCCTTCAGCTCAATAGCGTTCTCATCTTCCCTCGCCCATGGTCGCGACCTCTCCCAGCTTTGGGTGATAGACTCCGCTTGCTCGATCAACTTAACAACAATTCGAAGTGATTTCGTGACGTTCGACCCACCCTCCACTCCCTCTCGCGTTGGTGGGGTCGGCGTTGACGGTAAGGGTAGTGGCACAATTCGGATTTCCATTATGTTGGTGCATGGTCAGTCCATTCATAGCACATTCCATGCGTTGTACAACCTTGACACGTCATCTCGCTCTGCTCAGCGCATCGGTCGCCTCCGCAATGTCAGTTGGATGCAAACGCACAGCAGCTTTGAATTCATTTTTCCTACGGCCTCTGATACTCGCTTACTCGTGGTGCCCACATGAATGGGTGTGCTAAAGCCGTCCGGCAACGGCATGTACCTCATGCCACATCAACTAGAGCTGCCCCCAAGCCCCACAGCGGATTGGTCGCATGGTGCCGATGCCCGTGTTGCCCTCGCTGCCTAGTGCGACTCAATATTGTGGAACCGCCGGTTCGGCCACCTTCACATGCAAAGCTTGCATACTTACCATACTCACGGTGTCCCAACTAGCCCGGAATTAGCAAGCTATCTAAGACATGATTCTTGCGATTCATGCTTGCTCCGCAATGCCACTTTTGCGCAACGCAACACCACTTCTTGCACGAAACCATCCCTCCCCATGTTGAATTAATCCTCGGACATTTGGGGTCCATTGAATGTCCCATCCCCACATGGACTCCGCTACTGCATGCTCGTCATCGATCACCACACAACTTATATGAAATCCAAGGACATGCTCGGAACTTGAATGCAGCATGTTGGAGATCCGCCACTTGCATGCACGCCTTCAATCTTCGTCAGGCACGTTCGCCCCGGTCATTAAGTTTGACTCGGACTCTGTCTTTGAAGCTGCTACGACCCGTGAGATGTGTGCTCGCATGGGCGTCGGTGTACAATTCTCGACCTCCTATGCCCACCACATGCTCAGCAAAGCCGACTGCTCTGGCGCACAATCCGGGACAACGCATCCGCGATGCTCCACAACATGGCCGTCCCAAATTTCATGCGGTCGTGCGTTGTCAGCACGGTTGTGTACCTCCGCAATCGTACCTCGGTTGGCCTCACCGATGGCGTACCCTTCACTCTTCTTACGTCGGCGGCGCCCGAAGCCTCCAAGTTTTGCGTCTTCGGGTGCACCGTTTTCGCCAAGATGCCCGACAAGTTGCGTCGGAAACTCAACGAAAAAGCGTTCCGTGGGGTCATGGTTGGCTACCCACCTGACGCCCTAGGGTACCGCATCTACAACCCAGAGACTCGCCGCATCACTACCTCGGTCCATGTTGTCTTTCAAGATAACACCCCGAGCTTCGGCGTGCTACTCCCCGTTGACTCGGTGATCGCAAACGCTTCAGATGACGACGAACCCCGGGATACCTCGCCCAAATCCTAACCTCTCGACACCCTTCCCACCGACCCCCATTCCATCCCCTCATTCAGCCGCCCGCCCATCTCGCCTCAGGTCTCACCCCCTCCGCTACGGAGAATTTGTGGCACACATGTCCGAATACCCGCCGGTACTTGTCACGGCATGTTGTGACCCTGAACAAGGCAAAGGCAAAAAGGACATCTTCGCACAACCCTTCGTGCCCAGCCTGAATAGTGGTCCACACCACATCCCAGCCGGCGCGACACGTGACGCCATGGCTCTCCTTTCCACCCGAGAGTGTGTTGAACGTAAATCGTACCGGGATGCTCTATTCAGCGCCCATGCACCATAATGGCAAATCACTATGCAGCAAGAGTACTCCTCAATCATGGACAACGGCACGTGGGAGCTCGTCGACCTTCCCCCCGACCGCGTGGTCGTCAACATCATGTGGATCTACAAAGTCAAGTCTGACACCACGGGCGACGTCTCCCGCTTCAAAGCACGGTTCGTCGCCAAAAGTTGCAGCCAACGCGCTAGCCTCGACTATAAGGAAACGTTCTCCCCAATCATCCGCATGGCCAGCCTTCGCCTATTCCTCACCATCACAGCCGCACGCGACCTTGAATTATGTCATCTTGATATCGACATTGCGTTCCTCTACGCTCCCATCAAGGAGGACGTGCACATCCGCCAGCCCCTCGGCTTCTCAGATGGCACGTCTAAGGTATGTCATCTCAAACGCTGCCTCTACGGACTGAAACATTCCCCTCGCGAGTTCAACATGCTCCTTCGTGCATGGCTTGTCGACAACGGGTGGCAACAATGCATCTCGGACCACGTGCTACTCGGATGTGGGTCGAGTAGCAGCGTTATAGTACGGCTGTGACTCAACACTATAAGATGATAAGCCAATCATCAATAGAGTAGATTATGTTGCTGATGGTGGCAAGCTGTTGAGCGTTAGACATCATCTAAAGGCTCAGAATATACGTTGGCGTGTGCTCACCACAAGGTGAGTGCGTGTCCTGAGATAGGCAAGTGCTAGGCACTTGCTGAGGTGAGATGACATGCATTGTCACTCACTGAGTGAAAATATTCCTTATCGCCCCCTCAATTTTGACAAGTTATGGGCCCTCTAGTTGCTAGTTGTTGGAGTCATTTGTCTTGACTGGAACCTAGAGCTTGCTTCTCGAAGAGTGGCAGACCTTTGCGTGTCGCACGATACGTGAGGTGCAGCAGGCTCACAAAGTGGCTGGCTGTTGCTTGTACTTGTACTCGATACCCGGCTGGTAGCGGCTTGTTTGTGTCGCTTGGAGCCTTGAACCCATGAACACCGACTCGTGTGACGTGAAGACCGGGTTGCTTTCCTTTGTTCTAGCTTGGCGCTTTCTGGAATTTTATTCGCTTCCGGAGCTTGTCACCTGCCACTTTCCTTCTCTCGTGAAAGCCTATAGTGGTCCGGCTGAATATTTGGAAAGGCATCTTACCACAAGTGTACTAGCACTATTGTACGACGTCGCTTGACCGACCTTCTGAGACTCGTTTCTGATTGCCTTGGCTGTACAGACTCCGGGAGTACAACTCCGTCTTCGGTCAGCCCTTTGTCGTTTCCTTTTCTGAGCCGTGTTGCCCGCCTCTTGACCGGTACTTTGTGTTTTTCTTGGTGGCATTTTTCCTGATTTTCTGGTGCTCCTGAGAGCGCATCCGACGCACCTGCAATGGACTCAGTAATACTACCGAAATTCAGTGGGGAGAGGCGAGATTTTGTTGTGTGGAAGAAACGTTTCCGTGTATTTGGCATGATACAAAAGTGGGCTCCGGCTTTGTCGTCGGATGGTGCCGCTTCCTCTCAACAACAAGTCGACATGTACTCCACATTGATTCATGCGCTGCCGCAGGACGATCTCTCGATTATCGAGAATGTTCGCGAGGATTACTAGACTTGCGGCACCACTGCGTGGACCGCGTTGTTCAATCATTATGAGGACGATGGTATCTACCGGTGTATCGAACTATTGCAGGACTGGGAAACGCCGCAAGCGGACGGCGAGAGCGGCATTCAATTCCTAAACCGGTTAGTTCGACTGCAACAACAGCTTGCCCGAGTTGGGGACATCGTCCACGACCGGCGTATCATAATGTACTTGGTGAAGGGCATGCGCAGCGAATACCACTCCATGATCGACACGTGGGACGTACACAACATCAGTATGGATACCGTCAAGCGTGATCTTCGTCAAAAGGGCATGCGCATCGAGAGTCGTGCGCAATCGCATACAACGGAGCCCCTAACGCCTACGGTTTTTACGGCGTCTCATGATGACGCAACGACTGAACTCTTGAAGCGGCAAGTCTCCGAGCTCCAAGACCAGCTGAAATCTCTTCAAGGAGCTACTATTACTCGTCGTGCCTCATATGGCAGAGGCGCAGCGAGGAGTTTTCGTGGTGTTTGCTATGGCTATGGTAAGAAATGCCATCGCAGGTCCGAGTGCCCGGACAACAACACCGGAGGTAACTCTGCGAGGGTGGACTTCCCCGTTGCTTTTCCGGCGGTCATGGACGTGACGGACACCCATACGAGGCCATTCTCCGAGGCTCGACACATGTTCGAGCGCGATGGGGAAACGTGGATGTGGTTGGCCGACAGCGGCGCCAGCCATCACATGACTAGCATGCGCCGTGACTTCTGTGAGTATCGAGCGCTCACTGACCGGCTGTGGGTGAAGGGTATGAGTGCCTGCGCTGTTGGCGTGTGCGCGGTCCGCATCATTGTGAAGGCTGACGATGGAGAGGAGATTCCTGCCATGCTGAAGAATGTGCTCCACATTCCTTAGCTATCCTGTCGCGCGCCGTGGTCTCACCATATGCTTTTCAGCCTCACCCAAGCTCGGCGACAAGGTCATTGTGTGGTGTTAGATGATCCCGTGGACCACCTTCGTCTTCATGCCGGTCATGGTGGTGGCGTGGTGGTTTCGTTGGAGCGCGCGTATTTTTTGGTGTGGTTGCCAACGCGGGTTGCTTTGTCGAATCCTACCGCTTCGGTCGCCACTGCGCCATTGCAGAAACGGTTGCGGCATTCCCGACTCGGTCACCTTGGCGAGTCGCAATTGGACGGGCTCTTGGCTACTCCAATGAAGGAGAAGTTGGGCTTCTGGGAGACATATGTCGTGTGTAAGTCGCACGTCCGCCGTATCTCGCGTGAGCCGGCTGACCGGAACGTTGGTGTCTTTGAGGTCCTAGGCTTAGACTTCTGCGGTCCTATGAGTGTTCCATCCTTGGGAGGACGGCGGTACAGCTTGTGCGCGGTTGATTTTTTGCAGCCGTTCCATGTGCATGATGAGGTCCGCTCCAAGGATGAGGCTCCCGCCTCGTTCCGTCACATGTTGACTACCATCCGTTCTCTTGGGCACGCCGTTCGTCGTTTTCGGTTGGACATTGACACGGTGTTCTTAGGTGCTGCCTTCCGAAACCTATTGCATGAGTTCAACATCGCCGTGGAGATCACTGCACCTTACGCGCATTGGCAACATGGCCGGATTGAGCGGCAGTGGGGGACATTGGTCCCGATGGCGCAGTCAATGATTCGGCAAGCCGCGCTGCCTAAATCGTATTGGGCTCTAGCGATGCCCGCTGCGGTGCATGTCCGCAATCGTGTGCATAGTGGCGGAGCCGGAGGTGTACCTTTCACCTTGGCCACCGGTAGACGAGCTGATTTGAGCTCCATGCGGGTCTTCGGCTGTCCGGCCTATGTCCACGTTGACAAGTCTCAACGCCGAAAACGTGACGATCGCCCGTGGAAGGGTGTCTTTGTGGGGTACGCTTCGGAGTCACCGGCGTGGTTGGTGTTCAATCATGCTACTCGTCGGGTGGTGAGCCGCCGTAACGTGGTGTTCGACGAGGCTGTTGTCCTCTCCATGGGGGACAGCAATGCGGAGCAACGCAATGATGATAAAAAGGACAGCATCCCGCGCACCATGTGTAGCGAAGAACCGGATACACATTCGGGGGAGTCGTCGCCACGGGGGTCGCTGCAACATTCCGGGTCGATGGAAGATGAACGGGGGAGACTCCACGCCCAAGGTATAATCTTCGATCCACTGCCTCAGCACGGCAATGCGTACCCAGTCTAAGGTATAGTCTCCGTTTAACGAATGCTGCGGGAGATGGATGGACTTGGCGAAGTACCGCAGCTATTAAGCCAACCAGCAGCCCGACTCTTCAAGAGCCTGCGTCATACAAGGAAGCGCTGAGGAGTCCCCAATCGGGGAGTGAGAGGCAGCTATCAAGAGCGAGTACGAGTCACTTGTATCTCGGAAAACCTAGACACTTTGTCGTCCTGCCGGCCGCAAACTCGTGGATTCCAAGTGGGTGTTAAAGCTAAAGCGCAATGCCAATGGACAAACTGCAAGGTACAAAGCAAGACTTGTGGCTCGTGGGTTTACTCAAAAGAATGGTGTGGACTACCACGAGACCTTCGCTCCCACAGTGAGGGTGATTTCTATTCCGACGTTGCTCGCGCTTTCTGCTTATAATGATTGGGAGGTGGAGCAAATTGGTGTGGTGACGGCATTCTTGGAGGCCGATATCGAGGAGTAAATCTACATGAGGTAGCCGGAAGGATTTCGTCACACCGAATTCAATGGAGTGGAGCGAGTGTGCTTGTTGAAGAAATCATTGCATGGCCTCAAGCAAGCTCCTAGGAATGGGAATAAGACAATCACCGCATAGCTAGAGGAGTATAGCTTCAGCCAATCCAAGGTGGATCCCGGCATTTACGTCTTCATCAAGGAGGGTGAGCTTTATGTCTTGGCGGTGTACGTGGACGAAAGCATCATCGTCGGACCAACGGGTAGCTTCATCGTTGGGTTCAAGTCGGCTTTCGGCGAAAGCTTCAACGTGCAAGACGTCGGTCAAGTGTCTTGGTTGCTTGGCTTGACAGGCGAGCGTGATCGTGGCAACCGCATCATCGTGATTGGACAGCAATCATACGTCTCAAATAAGCTAGAGCGGCTCAACATGATGGATTGCAAGCTAGTGTGCTCACCTATGGTGGTCGATGCTTTGAGTAATTGTGTGGAGACGTCGACATCAAAGTGGCCTCCCGGTTTTGTGCCGTGCCAAAGCTTGATCGGTAGCGTGATGTACGCTTTCGTAAGCACACGGCCCGACATCACCATGGCTGTTAGCGACCTTAGTAGGTACATGTCCGACTCCTCTCGGTCACATTGGGAGCAAGCTAAGATTGGGATTGGGATGTTTACATATCCCTCCGTAAGACTACTAATGAACACATATGTACGCTAGACTCCGGGGGAGTCCTGGCCCTCCAGCTACAAGTATTCGCTATAGGTGTTCGCAGCTCAGTCGCGATGCGATGCGATGGGTTCATATACACAATATGTTCCTATCGGGTACCGACTTTTGGCGGTACTTGGATAAGGCGTACAGATCCGTTTCGGGAAGCGGCCGTTCTAACTCCCTTCATGCCATTCCGTGTGTACATGGATTAACAGGGTGCTCCGCTACCTCAAGGGAACCGCAGATTCGATGTTGATGTACCGTGGCGCACCTTCATCAAAGGTGGTAGGTTGGTCAGATTTTGACTACGCGAGTGACATTGGCGAGCGGCGCTCTCGCACGGGGTATGTGTTTATGCTCAACGGTGCAGCGGTAAGTTAGAAGAGTCAGCGGCAACAAACTGTGGCGTTGTCGACAGCGGAGGCAGAGTATATAGCGCTGACTGCGGCCAATGAGGCGATGTTTTTTAAGCAACCGGTCCATGAGTTTCACCAAGACTCCGGGTCGGCCATCACTCTTCACGAGGACAATCAGTTGTATCGCACTCAGTAAGAATAGCATGACGACCGGACGCAGCAAGCACATGGACGTGAGGTACCACTTCTTTCGGGAGAAGGTGGAGAGCGGAGACATCGAGGTGCAATATTGTGCGACGGAGAACATGCTTGCCGATGTGCTAACCAAGCCATTAGTGAGTGCAAGGTGTTAGCACTAGCATTGCATTACCTAGTGCCTATGTACAAGGTAGCTAGTCCTTATCTTAGTACTTAGTATTGTCCTAATAGCGGTATGAAATGAAATGAAATTGTTTACAACAACACCAGTATTAACCGGCTGCTGTCTCTGCCCCCCCCCCCCCCTGCTTGTGCCTAGTGGACTTATTTAGCTAGGGGCTAGACCGTGAACCACTAATCCCAACCTCTCCATTAGCAGTGACGATACCGTCTAAAACATATACGTAACTAGGTATTTATTATTTTGTGATCTATGCGTAATTTTTTTGGATAAAGTATGAAACAAAAGTGTCGCTAGTCTCTACGATACGCGGCATGCTCCAGCCGCTACGGGGATGATGATAAGCGAGGCTCGTCAACGTGAGCTGGTCGAGGCGAACGTGCCTGACCTCGGGTACCGTGCGACTCCGGTCGTGCCGGAGCTAGGGGGAAAGGCATGTGAAAAAAACCCCTCGCTCAGATCTTCGTCGGTCCCGTCTCGATCCGTGCTCTTCCCCCCCCCCGAGTTACTAGTTGCTCCTCCCGACGCACTTCCCGACGGATCGTAGCTGTAGGTACCTCGTTCAGCCCCCTACCGTGCCAAGCCTGGCACGGCTACGGGGTTACCAGCGCCCGCCGCGTGGAGGTAGAGGTAGGTGCCGACGGACCTGCGAGCGCACCCCCCTCTGGGGCCGCCGCCGCTGCGCCGCCGGCGGGCGCTTAATAGCGGTACTATATTTCCCCATCAAAGGCGGTCGGCCGGCCATGCCGGTGCTTTTGGCGGCCGCCATCTCTCTCTTTCCACTCCCTTTGTCCCCACTGCTGGCCCCCTAGCCCATAACATGTTGGAGATTGGAAGTACAATGGTTACACGGAAAGTCTAGCCGGCCCCGCTAGGGGGTCAACAGTGGGGACAAAGGGCGTGTACAAAGAGAGATGGCGGCCGGCAAAGGCACCGGCAGGGCCGGCCGACCGCCTCTAACGGGGAAATAGAGTACCGCTATTAGGGCAATACTAAGTACTAAGATAAGGACTAGCTACCTTGTACATAAGCACTAGGCAATGCAATGCTAGTGCTAACACTCCCCCTCAAGGTAGCATAGGTCTTGTCGTCGCCCTTACTTGCCTTTGAGGAAGGAGTCATCTTGGTCGTAGGCGTTGTTCCGGTAGCGGTATCTCAAGCCGGGTAGGTGACGCTACGAGTGCTCACATGACCGGGATGCTATCGGCGAGTTGCCGACAAGAAACTGGTCCAAATGCACTGCGTAATGTACTAGTCTAACATGTAGCGGGGAAAGCCGTCCACGGGCGAATTAGCTATCGCATGAGAGCGACCGGCGAGGAAGGGGAAAAGCCAACATGGCTGCCACCAACGTGTAGGCACTCAAAAGTAATGGTTGGGCGCTGTCGTGTTGACTCCCCCCCCCCCCTTCGCCGTGGGCAAGGTTTGAACCTCACTAAGTCACATGAGCGTTGCGGCGTCGCCTCGGGAAAAAACAAAAACATTACTATTTATCAAAGTACGCGCGGGCCGAGTTTTGGCGAATCGGTTTGAATTTGGTTTGAAACCAGATTCGGTCGATAGCATCGGTGAGCTGTGAGAAGGGTGGTGTAGACAAAACCAACCTAGGGCGGCCATATGAGACCATGGGCGGCTGGTGTCGGTAGTGCTAGTTCAAGCGAGTATCCAGGTAGCACGCTCTTCTCCTTGGGTGGCGGAGGCGGTACTACTAGCCTAGGGCGGCCACGAGGGACCTTGGGCGGCTAGCGTCGGTATTGACTTATTAGCGAGAAATCAGGTTGCACGCTCTTCTCCTATTTCGGAGGTCCGACTATCCCGGGTAACGTTGTAGAGGGCCCATAACTTGTTGGAGTTTGGAAGCATAATGGTTACACGGATAGTCTAGCCGGCCCCGCTAGGGGGTGCAGCAGTGGGGACAAAGGGAGTAGAAAGAGAGAGTGGCGGCCGGGAAAAGCACCGGCAGGGCCGGCCGACCGCCTCTAACTGGAAATAGAGTACCGCTATTAGGGGAATACAAAGTACTGAGACAAGGACTAGCTACCTTGTACATAAGCACTAGGTAATGCAATGCTAGTGCTAACACAAGGCACGGCAAGTTGTGCAATGCCATCATGGGTTTGCTTGCGTAGCAAGGGGGGGTGTTGAGAGACATAGCTTTGTGTGGTAATCAAGTTGCTACACAGCAATGTTGGTCGAGTAGCATCGTTATAGTACGGCTGTAACTCAGCACTATAAGATGATAAGCCAATCATCAATAGAGTGGATTATGCTGCCGATGGTGGCAAGTTGCTGAGCGCCAGTTATCATCGAAAGGCTCAGAATTTACGTTGGCGTGTGCTCACCACAAGGTGAGTGCGTGTCATGTGATAGGCAAGTACTAGGCACTTGGTGAGGGTGAGATGTCATGCATTGTCACTCACTGAGTGTAAGCATTCCTTATCGCCCCCTCAATTTTGACACACACCAACACATTATACCTCACGACGCTGCTTCAACCCACCGACCGACTCACTCGACAAGTGCTCGACGCATGAAACGACTTTGGGGGGGCAGGATGTGAAGTTGGAGCAAAAACAGTGCTGCATTGTGCGTATGCGATGAGATTACGTGTCGGGGGTTTTAATTTGTGCATCGGCGTACCAAAAACGCGCGATTTTAGCGGGTTTGATTACGTTGTACCAAACACAACATATGTTGTGATGGGCGCCCAAACACCTCACCGACTGCGAAGTCCAATGACAAGTATAACAAGGTTTCGAACAACTAACATGTACACCCCACGGCCAACATACGGCTCTCCCTAGACCCCACCATTTGTGTATCATATCAAGAATCCCTTCAAGACGGCATCCTCCCATGCCACACATGCAATATTGTTGATATCTACCCCCATTGCGCTACTCGCAAATGCTAGGCCAGATGGACAAGCAAGTGGTGCCAACATTTAGGACGCTTAAGCCCCACCTCCCTCAACATTGTTCAACGAGCCACTTGCTTATAACTATGGGACGCAGTCACCAACGCACCCTCCGGTATCGCGGCCCTCACCACACTTAAAAAACACTTCACCCCTGCAACACATTCCATCCTCCCACAACCTGAATAACTACCTTGGCGCGCCTCGGCGGTCACCATTTACCACACACCTATCAACCCCGATATAGACATGAAGCCCACATGACACTCCGCCGTCCATCACCACCCCTCCATACCCGACGTAGCCATCCTCTGCCTCCCCACATAGAGGGCAATTTATACACTCGACCGCATCACCCACCTCTACCGTTTGTTCCGATCCGAACTTAGCCCCTCACCTTCGAGGAAGACCTACACCGTCTCGACACGCGCGTCGGCACAACTTCCGAAATAGATATCCCAACCACAACCGAGACACCGAAAAGCAGTTGAGCCACTTGGGAGGACCTCTCTGAGACCTTACGCAAAGCCTTCAGCACAACCACGGATCTCGACTACGACCCCCGTTATAAATCATTCATCGGCTTTCTCACGTATCACTCCCTATCATCGGACGAAAGGTCTTCTCCTTTGGAAATAGTAATGTCCCCTTCGCATGGTAGGGGACCAATATTGCGAACCCCGAAAACAACCACACATCCATTCGATGGGCTTTAGAACACGCTATAGCCAACGCACTTAATAATGGAACTACACACACCCTCAGCCACAATGCTTGTTCTCCCATTCTGGTATCATGCACCCTATCAAAGGGAAAAGCAAACCTCTTCGCCCTACACGCGTACCTCCTTTACCACCTCCCGACCGACAAAATACATCCCTCTCCGCAACCAACACACATACATCCCCACCCCCACCCCATTCGGCACTTAATGGGGCGCATATACATGCCTTGCAACGTCACTGCCCAACCCTTCCTTCCCTCTCTCACATCATTTGAAACACTACATCATACCATTGAACACATGTATGACACCACCCTCCCCTCTCCCCGTACCACCCGCACCCACCTTGCCCAGATCTCTGAATGCAACCTCCATAAGGTTGGCATCTGCCACTACCCGCCCTCTAAGGTATATCTCCTCGTATACGCAGCCCGCTACAACTACCACTACCTTATTCCACTGCCATGCGCCCTCGCACACGACATGACAACCTTTGTCTATGCAGACGGCAAAAAAGAAGTCTATGTCCCCTTACGTGCCGCAGTCACCGCCCACCCATCCTCACCCCCCCCCCCTAAAAATCCTAGTCACCTCTACATCACCAACGCATACCGTAAATTTGGGCTCAAACTAGGCCACCATGTCCACTTGTCCAATAGCGCATGCTCCCTCCGCCTCATCCATAAATACATCCGCAGTCCGCACACCATGCAACAACACCCTCACATAGATATACTCTCCTCCATTCCACCAGCTTTACAAACCCGTACCGCAGCAACCCTCACCACACACATTGGCAACATAGATACACACAACAACTCCAAGGTGATGACCGAGCTGACCTCTTAGCAACTACTAGTGAGGATGGGCAGCCCTCTGATGCAGTTTACTTTAAAGGCGCCCAAACACATCTAGGACATTGGACATGGCATTACACCCCACTAACTGGCGAACCTACCACCTAACTGAAACCCGAATCTAGACCAACCTCAAGACGGATGCCCGAAAACACAGTCTGTTCTCCACCATCACCCCCCTCCAACACATCACCAAGCATGACGACCTACTAGCTACAAACCCAACGCAATTACGCATATTTCCAATGCCCGGAGTTCAAAGGCAAGGCACCGATGCAACCTAAGAAGCAATGATGGTGGCAAGGCTGTTCTACAAATGAACTGGAGCAGCCGGCTACATCTACTGTTCATTCTGAGACACTGTTAGCGACAGAGGTCGTCGACATACCTTCGACATCTCCATCGACTACAGTTGCAACACCTGTAACGCAAGTAGCAGGTCGTCGTCGTCAGATTAAGCAGAGACAGAGTCGTAAACCTGTAACCAGACGTTCAGTTGATTGGAAACTGGTTGACTCAGTCTTTGACCCTCTGCATGCACGATTCAACTTCACGTTGGAGGGATGTGCTGATGATGAAGGTCTTAACTCGCACGGTGACTTACCTCACTGTTCGCCGAGTGACTCGATTCTAGACAGAGATTTGACAGGAGAACGGATGTTCATCAATCCACCCTGGGAGTTAGCTGAGCAGATTGCGCAGCATTTTGAGGATTGTCGTCGAACATCTCCGACATCTACGGTGGCTGTATTTGTACTACCGAAGTGGGCGAAATTTACTCAGGTGACTAGGCACTGGAAACTCTATCAAGAATTCCCAGCAAGGACACAGCTTTTTACACGTCAGTCACGGGAGAACCCAGCTCAACAGGAGGTGGTTGCTCCAGCCCCTTGGCATGTACAGCTGTGGTTAGTCGACGCAGATTGTGCGTTTAACGACTCACCAGAACCTACAGCATCTGATCAACCCGACTCGGTACCTGTACCAGCAGACGACTCGGAACAGTCCATCGCTACGCTGCAACAATTTTCTTCGCCAGCTACAGCACTACTGACTGACCTCACGGAAGCTCGCCCGTTAATTCGAACTGAGCTGACTGTGAAAACTCCTGATGGCGGACACCAAATTTCTGGATTAGTGGACTGCGCTGCGACACTTGATTTTGTGTCAGAGGACTTTGTACGACGCTTTGCTTTACAGACTCGGAAGTCTGCGAGTAAGACTCCAGTTCGACTCGCTAATGGACAACGAGTGACTTCTACGACAGTCTGCGACGTCACTTTTGAGCTGGCTCGACACGAGTTTCAACGGACTTTCTACGTTTTACGTGATTTACGTACAGCTGATTTAATCCTGGGTTTACCATGGCTTGATGACGAACATGCCTCTTTACAATTTGGTACAACCAGAATTTTTACACTAATGGACGGCACAGCAGTGGAGACTTCACTTGAGGAACGACGCCCTGAGTGTCTACTCATGTCGTCTACGAAAGTTCAGAAGCTTATGCGCAAGACGCGCCGCAGCAGAGGACGTCATGCTGATTTTTACGTCATTGAACTTACGTCAGCTGCCGAACAATCAACAGACTTTCACACTGGAGAGGAACTAACAGCAGAACAACGTGACAACTTCCGGTCGTTACTTTTTGAAGACTTCCCGGAGTTACTGCAACCTGTCGACTCTCCGCCTGTAAGCCGACAGTGGGATCACCCCATTGACACAACTGGCCCAATGAGACGTCAACGTCTGAACAGATTGTCACCCGCAGAGCGCGCTGAGCTTAATCGACAGCTTAAAGACGCAGTGGAAGCTGGTTTGATACGCCCCAGCTATAGTGAGTTCGGCTCGCCAATTCTTTTTGTGCGAAAAGCTGATGGCTCGCTACGTCTGTGCATTGACTACCGTGGTCTTAACGAGGTTACGCGTAAAGATGCTTACCCGCTACCGCGTGTGGACGACACTCTGGACGAACTTAAGGATGCGAATTTTTACACACACCTCGACCTCGCTTCTGGATTCTGGCAAGTTCGAGTGCGTGATCAGGACGTTCACAAGACGGCTTTTCAGACCCCTGATGGCTTAATGGAATGGGTCGCCATGCCGTTTGGACTGTGCAATGCACCAGCTACATTTCAGAGGATGATGAACGACATTCTTCGCGACTTTTTACATAAGTTCGTGACAGTTTACCTGGATGACGTCTGTATCTACAGTCGAACTCTGGAAGAGCACCTGGAACACCTACGTCTAGTGCTACAGCGATTCAAGGAGGAAGGGCTGAAATTACGCCTTAAGAAATGCTTCTTCGGATTGCAAGAAATGGAGTATCTGGGCTACACTGTGTCGGCCGGTAAAATTTCGGTTTCCACAAAGAAAGTCGAGGCCGTTGCAGACTGGCCAGTGCCCAAGACGCAGAAGGAGGTTCGCAGTTTCGTACAGTTCTGCAACTTCTACGCGAGATTTATACACCATTTTAGCGACCTTACGGCTCCATTGACGGACTTACTACGGAAGTCCCAGCCACAGAAGGTTACGCTGACGCCTGCCTGTTTGGAAGCCTTTGAGACTCTCAAGTTACGGCTCATTTCCGCGCCATGCCTGATCCTTCCGGAGGTCAGCTCGGACGCGACGTTCACCGTGGCTACAGATGCTTCAACAGTGGGGATTGCAGCAGTCCTGTTGCAAGACCAAGGAGGCGGTCTTCAACCAGTCTCTTACTGGGCGCGTAAGCTGAATCCAGCTGAGCGTGGTAACACTTACTCTGCGTACGACTTAGAAGCTTTGGCCGTATGCGAAGCTGTCAAGCATTGGAGGTGCTATCTTGAAGGCTGTTCTAAGTTCCTTGTCGTAACAGACCACGACACACTGCGGCATCTGCTCAGGCAACCGAACAACAGACTGAACAAGCGGCAAGCAAGATACCTGCGGGATTTGCAACCGTTTGTGGGCTCGATGACACTTGCATATCGCAAGGGAGCTCTGAACGAAGCCGACCCGTTAAGCCGGCGTCCAGACTTCGTACCTCAGGCCACAGTACCCTTATTTTGGGATGGCGAGGTTCCGTCAGATCGAGAATTACGACGGAAGTCCCAGCTGCTGTTTGAAGACGCACAGTTAAATTCACTGACTGTTGAAGCGTTGCAGCTGAACCCTGAGTTCGCTGATCTCATTCGCGAGGGGTTCTCACAAGATTCGTTTTATGGGGACGATGGTGAGTGGACAAGAGACAGCCGGATAGAAGCCAGAGATGGGTACTTTTGGCGTCTCAATCGCCTCTGTATTCCTGTTGTAAGTAATACCTTCTAGTTATTAGTTGCAGATAGCTACTGTAAGCTATTCTAGATATGATTAGTACATGTCTAGATCGGACATACCGATAACCTGTTTGTACTGGTACAGAGCTGTCGCTAGGCTTCTGCTCCAACACTTCTGTTGTCCCGACACCACGCCTCGGGCTGGTTGTCTCTGTGACTGTCCCTTTGCGTGATTGTGACTGTAACTACGTATGCGTTAGTTATCTTCCTTACTGATCGTGTGTGCACGGTTTAACAATTCCACATAACTCTGAGCTCCGCCTGAGATTGATCACAGAGCTGCACGAAAGTTCGTCAGCTGGTCACAGAGGAGTTGCTAGCACTCTTTCTAAAGCACTCGACAGATTCTGGTGGAAACGAATCCGCCAAGATGTGAAAGATTTTTGTGAACGCTGCGTCGTGTGCCGACGAGCGAAGATTCGACCACAAATGGCTGCGACTCTTTACCCATTGCCTGTTCCACCCAGACCGTGGCATACAGTTGGTCTTGACTACCTGACACACTTGCCTGAGAGCAACGGCTTTAATAGTGTGCTGATTGTAGTAGACCATCTAACTCGAATGGCCCATTTTCTGCCATGCACAGAGTCGATTACTGCCGAAGAAACTGCCACTTTGTGTTTACAGGGAGTCTACCGTTTACATGGACTACCCCGTGTGCTAATCAGCGATCGCGACCCAAAATTTGTCAGCGCTTTCTGGCAAACGCTATGGAGACGCCTTGGAACGCGACTGAACATGTCTACAAGCCGACACCCAGAAACAGATGGACTGACAGAGCGCGTGAACAGCACGTTTCAGCAGCTTCTTCGTTGCTTCTGTTGCTATGATGGCTCTGATTGGACGACATTTTTACCGCAAGTGGAGTTTGCGTACAATGCTTCGCGTGCACTCGGAATTGAGCACACACCGTTTGAGGCTAACTTTGGTTTTTCTCCTGAGGAGCCTCCTGACCTACTCTTCAGCATGCGACCATCAATTCCAATTTCGCAAGACGCAACAGAACGGTTGAGATTGTTACAGGAAATACACACCCTGGTACGCTCTGTGTTACAGCTACATAAGGACGAGATGCAGGCGCGCACAGAACCGTCTACAGCGCCACACTTCACTAAGGGAGACAAGGTGTCAGTCGTCACAGCAAATCTTTTTCTGCGAGGACAACCGAACAGGAACTCAGAGACAGACAGCTCGGCCCTTTTTCAGTGGAGGAGCAGATTGGAAAACACAGTTACAGATTAAAACTACCAGCGACAGTACGCTTATACCCTGTGTTCCACGTTAATAACTTACGACCCTGCTCTACTGCTCCACTACGACCAGCTGTTCATGTGACTGTACCTGAAGGAAACGATGAGGAGTTTGACGTCTCACACATCTCTGCTGTGTGCATCAAGTCGCTACCAGGGCGACGAGGCAAACATTTGCTCTTCATGACACACTTCAGTGATGACGACATTCCACCTGTCTGGCACCGTTTGAACGAGGTGCATCGAACAATTGCGTTACAAGAATTCTTGGAGACGCCCCAATGGCGCAAGTTCGCCAAGACTCAGGCGTACATTGACTTCATACACGCTCACCCAGCGCGCATTCCTGAGTCCCAGTAACTGCTTCAGTGAAGGAGCCAAGAACCACGGAGGTCTGCCTCGCGGCGACCTCATTGATCTGTCAAGAGGGGGAGGGTACGAGTGTGACGAGTACAGTCCTGCAACAGTACATTGCAGGACATTGTACAAGTACTGGCTACGGATACCAATTCGTGCTTTTCCACAGGACGGACGTATACTCGTGGGTACGTCGCTACTGCAATATTGTAATGGTGCTGATGCTACAGTACGACCAGTACCTCCCGGTACGTACAGATATGCATAATTAATCTAACCAGCCAGATGACGCGCCAGAACGAGCTCTCCAATGCGGAAGGAGCCGCGTCGTGAGACCCAATGCTAGGCAGGCCGTGTCTCGAGGACAGATGACGACGGTTGAGCAGCACTAACGCCTGACACGTAAGCGAAGCTTGCAGGCGTAACTAGTCTGGGCTTAAACCTATTTAAGCCCAGTGCAGTAGAGGGAGGTGACAGAACCTTTTAACAATTCCTTTGTTCACTTACAACATCTACTGCCTAAGTACAGCAGTGAGACATCTTTCAACAATTGCCTCTCGACAACATCATTTCGCAATCTTTCAACAACAGAACTAGACAGACTAGAACAGATTTGTGCTAGCGTTTAGCTTTCAGAGGCTAACCGCCACATCTCTCTCAACTTGGCACACCCTCGATCCATCACAATCAAATGCCCGCTAGAAGACTGGATGCAAATGATGGTTTCGACCACTCCTCCCTAATTCATTGCCCCGCTGTCCAGCTAGGAGATAACATGCCCGCGCAATTTAGACCCCAAGCACCCAAATCTAACTTTATTAGACGACTTGAACCCCGCCTAGTAGGCCATAGGTTACCCCGCCGCCGCTACTCATCCATTCGTAAAATTCAGATAGGTGAATGGAAATACTGCACGGACAATAACTTTACCGACACCATCACCACACCATAGAAAAACTACACTTTTTTGCAAATGCACTCCGTTCACACTAGCCTCGCACACATGTGGACATCATCCCCAAGAGTCGCACATGGACACCACATACTCATACCCACATCAACATCTCTTCCCTCATCAACCCTAGAACTGTCTAACAAGACAAAACCTCCCAAACCCCAGCCCGTAACACTACCCGCATAATCTCCCGCCTATATATCCACAATGTCCAATGGCTCCACCACCTACTCCGCATCTACCGCATCGAATCCTTTGCCACTTATAAACAACTTAGCCGTAACTTCCACCCCTCCCCACCCAACCAACCCCACACCTAAACCGTGCCTCACCAAGAACCTCCCAAGGGGGAGAAAAGTCCCACCACAACTTCGGAGAACATGGACAAGGGGACCCCCGGCCCAAACTGTGTATACTAACTTCCTTGACGGCATATGCAAGAAGGCCCTTTGACAATAGCCGGTATGTGAGTGGTAATTGTTGTAAATCGCTTTCGTTTTCATGGTTGATTGCCTTCCTGCCCCGCGGGCTTATGCTTGTTGGGCTTTTTGTTTTCTTCTTGCTTTCTCTTGCTTGGAGGTTTTCCGCCACTGCTGTCTTGTAATTATTTCTCATGTGCGGGTAGTATCAAGTAATTTTGTTTTGAATAAGATCACGAGGAGTACATCGACCATTATTCTTTTTTATAAGGAAAAGCAGCTGCGACCACCAAGCAAAAAGAAGAAAAATGTCAGATATCTTACTATTACAGTTACTATTAGAATTGCTTACAAGAAGAACCAGATGAGCGCGGACAGGAAAAGTGGGAGGACAGTTACTATTATCCCATTATTGTTGTATCGCATAGTTCAACGAAGAGCCGGCCTTATTGAAGTGTGCACAGTTAAGAGACAAGCAGGGAGGAAACCCTAACTACCCGGCACTGACCTACAGCCCCAACCCCTCAAGCTACATTGTATGGGTACTTAAGTCAGACGATTGTTATCGACGGAGCACTGATGCCGATACCCGTGCTTGTAGAAACAGCGTTTTTGAAGCGACAGGACTGAATCAAATCTATTTGAATTCGATTTATAGAAATCCCCGCAATTTGTCCCAAAATTAATACTTAAAGGAAGTACCCCGTGATTTGGGGTCTGATTCCGACTGCTGGCGCGTCCCGCTGGTATCCCCCACGGGACTTTGGATAGGGACCATCCAAGCGATATGTACGATTCAGGCAAGGATTCCGTGTAAGGTACAGGTACATCCCACCGGTATGGGGAGGGTACCTCCCTGGCTTGGCCGTATATGTGCAAGTTCATCAGAGGATGACGCGCACCGCGAGCGCCAAATGAGGAACTTCATCGCGGCGCTGATGTGTACCGCGCTGCTACTATCAACCGCGGCTGCGAACGAGTGCCAAGTACAGGTACAGGTACCTGAAGCAACGGGGCGATATATATCTACGACAACGCCGTGGGATGGTACGGGAGCAGTGCTACCGGTAGTATGTAAAAGAGCAAGCTGATATTCCCGCGCACGAGTGCCTTTCTTATCAGTAGTCTCGTCCAGCTACACGAGCATAATATCCTACCTGTACCCGTATCGATACTAGAATTCGCGGGAACCAGCGATATCGGTCGTAGCTACCTGTATCACATGCTGAACAGTGGGATTTTTTAAAAGAGATTCTTATTGCAAGAAAGCAGTGGAGACCACGGAGGAATGGAGAAAAAAAAAAAAAGGAACGATGGGATTCCATATGACTATGTAAAAATGAGACCTGCACCCCGTTAATTGTTTTTTTAAGGAGAAGGCAGTCCACAAAAGCAAAAAAGCCCATCGAAGCATGGATGAGGAAAAAACCCCAAAAGGCCGAAGCCCTTATTTATTTATGCACAGCTTGTACATCCAACTGTACATAGCGATAATGTCGCTAATTTTACGGGTACCTTGTATCGATGCAATATCGAATAAATTTTGCTATACAACTGTCGTGCTCTATATAAGCAGAGTACAGGTAGGGTACGCGTATACCGGTAGAAAAAGTTGCTTACAAGAAGAACTAGATGAGCACGGACAGGGAAAGTGGGAGGGGAAACAAGAGGGCAAGAGTGACAAGAGGATCACGGAATCCAAAGCATAGCAAAAGGAAAGCACTACATTGTGCATAAACCTAGCAGATTAAACTAAGGAAACTCTTAAGCCACGCCGAGAATGCAACACGTGGAGGCGACAAGCGGCGCCTCACGCGCCGCTCGAGGAAGCACGGGGACGCTTGCGGCCCATGGCGCGGGTGAAGAGCGCCGTGGCTGGAGAAGGCATCCCAGCCGAGGAAGAAGCGGCTTCCGTGCCGTCCGCAGCGGCGGACAAACCGCGCAAGACGTTAGAAAAGTAATGATACACACAATAATTCTTACTATTTATAATTAATTTTGCACCACGGCTTTCTTGACAGAGCTAGCCAAGCAGGCGGCCGCCTCTAAAGGGACGCATGTGGGCAAGTTGTTGGCCTCATGGCGCCGAAAGGTCTCTCTCGCCGTCCATGTTGCTCACGCGGACAATGTCTTGCTCGGTTTGTTCGCCGTCGCAAGACGGCGTGGATGCCGCTTCTTCCTCGGCTAGGATGCCTTCTCCCGCCACGGCGCTCCTCACCCGCGCCATGGGCCGCAAGCGTCCCCATACTTCCTCGAGCGGCGCGTGAGGCGCCGCTTGTCGCCTCCACGTGTTGCATTCTCGGCGTGGCCTTGGAGTTTCCTTAGTGTAATTTGCTAGGTTTGTACACAATGTAGTGCTTCCTTTTGCCGTGCTTTGGATTCCGTGATCCTCTTGTCACTCTTGCCCTTTTGTTTCCCCTCCCATTTTTCTTGTCCGTGCTCATATTGTTCTTCTTGCAACCTAGATTTATTTTTCACCCGCACCCGTACGTTATCCTTTACTCTTATATTGGTAAGTATTGGGGGTTAACGGTTAGTTAACGTACCATGTTGAGTCCGCCAAAGGCAACGCGCCGAGACAAAACGCCACATGTGCAGTATATTGTCCACGGCGGACGCCCACCCGCTTTACCTCTAAAGCATCTCCTCTAGGTGGTAGCAGCCATCTTCTGCCTTTGCGCTCGTCCAATCGGCTCACGCCACAAGCATCGTAGCTCTCGTAGTTGCGCAAAGTGACGGCTTACACTCGATTGCGTACATAGCCGAGACTCTTTAACTTGCTCTAACACGGTGGCTACATACATGCAAGTTGTAGTCGAAATTCGCGACGCGCCGGAACTTCTTACATCTTTCGAATTCAAACAACATGAACAACGCTTACTCGCTAAATTTCGCATCAACATCGGAAGAGCGTCTGAATGGCTGGTTTCATCAAGACCTTGCCGAACTAACGGCTGCGCTTAGCTCGACCCTCATCCTTCAACTAAGAGCAGTAAGGCTAGTCATCACACAGCCAGCCATTCCCGTCGGCGTAGATGACACGCTAGAGGGTGAAATTATGGAGTACGACGCCCGTAGCGCACAACAATCGACCGAGCGATCCCTCGATCACCCCTACCATGCGACCCATGGTCCCAACCTCAACGACGACGGTAACCCCAACAACACTACAATGTGAGGACTACCACATCAACACATAACTTTGGGACCCTACATTGCCCCTTGCCTTGAGCTACCCCCCTTTCCCGGCATCTCAACGGCCCACAAATATGGAAGCTTACATACGACACGTACCGCCACCTCTCCGCCCGCCGGCATAACGCCACGCTCGAAGAATGCCGCGCCACAGGCTGTCACGCTACTTACGTCGCTTGCGCTAGCACGGCGAGCATATCAGCTCTTGAAGACATTCAGAATTACCCCAAGGACTCACCGGAATTTTAAGCACCGGTCGGCACCATGCGCCAAAGCAACCAAACCCACACCGCGCTCAAGGAGGCCGCCCATGTGCTGTTATCCCACGTCCGACACACTAAGAGCGGAGGGGAGACCAACGATTCGGACCGCGTTTTCGCGGAACTTGCCTACGAGCGTTTCCTCATACCGCGACCGGACGTTGCTACCTCATGCCTACACCGAGCCTTTATCGACAAGATGCTCGAGTGCTCCCTACTCGTCAGCGCCAAAGCCGCCGCCGAAGCTACCTTCGCACGCATGACACCATACCGACATGCCACCGACCGTGTTACCCCGGAACGCCATAGCCTAGCCCCAAGATCCAGCCTAAGCCCAAGCCCGAGTCACCGAGAGACTCTACCGACACCAAAGACTCGAAGCCCAAGAACCCCAATAAGATCACCTTATGGTGTGGCCCGTCGCACCACGTTATGCAACGACCGTTCGAGCTTCATGCGTCGCCGCGTGCGGAATAGAGCGTCCGACTGGAAACGCTTAGGCGCGAGCGGGCAACTTCTAGGGTGGATTCGTCACGGAGTCGTTCGCATACTATTCATCGGCGGCCGACGGTCCCACCTTTCAATAGCGGCACCTCCATGCTCGACGCAACACAACAACAGCTCGACTTCATGGACTCCAAACTTCCAAGATTCAAGCAGTCATGCGCGTGGGGGCCGGGACGGCACAGTAAGTGGGTTTCTAAAATGTGTTTAGTCCCGGAACAAGGCGAAAACAAATGGCGATTCATTATCGACCTTCGCCTCATGAACAAGTATTGCAAGGAGCACAAACTCACTTACGAGACACTCAAGCACCTCAAGAACCTGACGCGCACCGGCGATTGGATGGTCTCTTTCGATCTCACGGACGGCTACTACACACTTTGCATACGGGAGGAGGACAGAGAATTTTTTTACGGTAAATTTTGGCGGAACGTTGTACCGACTACCCGGCCTGCCGATGGGCTAGAAGTGCAATAAGTACTGTTTTTGCCGTCTTACCAAAGTTTTCATCCGACACCTTCGCGAACCACTGCCCAGCCCCACGGAGCACACCCCCCGCATGTCTACGCACCAACAGCCCACGTGACCAAGACCTCTCGGCGCTACGTGCGCAACTCGCGATGGAGAGGAGCCCGATTACTCCCGTACATGGACGACTTCTTACTTTTTGCCGACAAAGATACGCAGCCCTACAGCTCCGCGACCGCGTCGCGTCCTTGCTCATCTGCCTCGGGCTTGGACACACCCCCAAGAGTGGCCATTGGGAGCCTACACAAATCTGCGAGCGCTTCGGCCTCCATATCAACACTACCACCTCTACCTTCAGAGCCCGCCCGACTTCGAAACTACGCGCCATTGTAACCCTCTCCCGGACTCTACCGCAACGCTCTACACGAGACGCCCGATGGCTACCAGCCCGACAACTCGCGGATCTCGCCGGAAAAGCAGAGTACCTCCACCTCGCCATCCCGGCAGCACACTTCTTCCTCCGCGAACAGCACGACGTCCTCGCTACACGAGCGGGATGGGAAAGGCAGGCGAAGCTCACCTACCACCTAAAACGAGACCTCCAGTGGTGGACGCAAGTCCCTTCCGCCAACAGCGGCCGGTTTATCTTCTCCCTAATCGTGACCGCCTACGTGCACTGCGAAAACTCATGTTACGGTTGGGGAGCACTTCTAAACGAGCAATTGGAAGCACGAAATGTCTAATCAGATGGAGAGCAACAACAACACATCGCTTGTAAGGAGTTGAAAGCCATGTGACTCGCAGTCCTTTCGTTCCTACCGCTACTGCGCGAACGAAAAGTACTCATGCACGAGGATAATCAAGCAGTGGCGAATATGCTTAGTCACCTCACGTCCCGGTCGCCAGCCATGATGCACGAGCTTCGAAAACTATGGGAACTCATCGACACGAACAACATTAGCATTCGCGCGCGCTATATTCAATTTGCGGCGAACGTTTGGGCTGACAAGCTCAGCCGCGAAATAGACATGGACGACTAGCAGCTCAACCCCCGCATCTTCACTTACATGTACTCGCTTTGGGACCCCCACTCCATAGACAAGTTTGCCAAACGAAGCAACACGCAGCTTCCGTGCTACAATGCTCGCTAGCGAGACCCAACCTCCGAAGCCGTTGACCGCCTCCATCCTTCCGACATGCTCTTGACCTCGGACACCCGCTGATGCAACCCACCTTGGACGCTCTTTCCCGACCTCGTCCAAAAATTACGCCAATCAGGCGCCGACGCAACTGTCATCGCGCCATATTGGCCCGCCAAAAATTGGTATTGATGAACATGAAAACGATTTACCGCAATACCATTTAACTGGACCGAATGTTGTCTAAAGGCCATCAGTCGCTCAGCCATTTATGGCACTTTCTACCAAAGATTGGGCCGGGTACTCCTCGACCATGTACACATATCGACACACCTATGTGCAATGTGTGCCGACGTTCCTCGGAAGTTATAAACTGTAAGCAACCGCAGTAATTGCCACACTCCCCCCGCCTAAGCAGTATCAAAAAGAATAATTGTCTTATCAAGAAAAAGCACATCTAACAAATTAAAGCCAATAATCAAGAAATGCAAAATGAAACAGTTGCTTGACCTACACGGCCCGCTCCCACCGAACCGGGGTGTTGACCGGCCTAGGCCGGTCGACGTTCGAGAGTGGCGACGGGCATGCCCAATTTAGCTCCCGCGTGGTCTTCGGTCTTGCCGAAGAAAGGAGGGGAGAGGCTACCGAAAAAACCCTCCTCACGCGGTCGCTCGTAGATCCCGCCGTCGCATCCCGTAAGCCCCGCCCTAAGGTCGTAGCCGCTCCTCCCGTCGCGACTTTCCTCCTGATCGGGGTCCCCCGTAAACTCGAGGGAAGGTGGGGGGACCAAGACTGCCACACGCAAAATTATCGCTCCTTCCGCCGCGCTGAAAAGTTTTTTGTCTGGTACCCAAGTAATTGTCTAGAAAATCAGCCAGCGGCCGTACCCTCCACCCACCGATCTCACGTCCGTCGAGCACCCTTGTTTCGAGTGCGAGCCTCCGCGCTGACCCGGGCTTGCACTCTCTAATATTAGGCGTGCATGTCGATAGTGGGTAGCAATAGTGGGGTAGGGCATAGTCACCGTGGCTAGAAATTGAAATTGAAATTGTTTATAACATGCACCTGTTGTAAGTAATACCGTATACGTATTAGTTGCCGATAGCTACTATAAGCTACTCTAGATATGATTAGTACATGTCTAGATCGGACATACCGATAAACTGTTTGACTCGGTACAGAGCTATCGCTAGGCTACAACTCTCACACTTCTGTTGTCCCGACACCACGCTTGTAGGCTGGTTGTCGCCGTAACTGTTCCGTTTGCGGGACTGTGATTGTAACTACGTTTGAGTAAGTTATCTTCCACACTAACTGTGTTTGCATGGTTCAATAGGTTATGGGCCCCCGCCTCACGTCACTCACGCGCGACAACCTAGTTCGGCGAGCTGCGATCGACAGCTCTCCCGCAGAAGGCAAGTTTCTTTAGACTCCTAGTACTTTCAACCTGTAGTCGGCGGTATCGCCAGTATAAACTGCGATTTAAAACCCGCCACCACCCCTCTTAAGTCAGCCACCCGACGGAGATAGCCAGCCACCCACACCGACGCACTCGTCGTGTGTGGACAGGGTGCACACAGGTCCAAGCTGGAGAACGGGGGGGCGCACCATCGGGTGAATACGTATCCACAGGTTGCACGCCAGCCGTAGCTTACCTTTTTTATTTTCATATTATCATAGCGAATCAGCCACCAGCGCAGCGCTCCACCTGTCCTGGCCTTGGCCTCGACTTGTGCCCCACACTTGGTGGAGGATACAGAGAAGGTGCTCTGAGACACCCCGGGGCTACATGCCGAGGGGTCGGCGGGCATCAGGCCGTCTCTTTGCATACCGTTGTTAGGCACGAGTCCGGCTAGCGGTTTTTACGGCTGCCTGTTTTTTATTCCGCTCTTTCTTTTTCGCCCTCTGTCGAAATGGCGCCGAAAACTCCGCCGGTTTCACCTGTTGCTTCCCCTGACCCATGCTCTCAGCAGAGCACCCTCGATCACCCCCGGATACTCTCGCGCTGCTCGTTGCGCAAGTGGCGCGCATAACAGCTCGTCTCGACTCGCAGTCGGCCGAGGGTGTTGTTGCTGCTGCGGGTGCTAATCCGCACCCCCCTGTAGCTCAGCGCCGCCACGATGCTCACCTCGAACCCGTCCGGGACAGCCTCGACGGCCACACCCTCCACCTGCTTGAACATCCCCAGCCTAGTTACGTACCCCCGGACGCAGCAACATTCTTTGCTGCTGCTACTCCTGAAGCTCCTGTTGGCGACCCCACAGTCGCACAGCGCCGTCACGATGCGCCCCGCGAGCCCTCGCGTGCCGAAGCGCACCACGACCCCTCGCGTCACGCCATCCGGGTTGATCACCTCCCATCACCTCCCCCCTCCCCCCTCCCCCCCCCCCCTTCCCCCCCGTTGGATATGCCCTTCACCACCCCGGCCCTCATATCCCGGAGGCGCCCCCTCACCTCGTCCCCCCCTACCGTGACCACCGTGACCACCCGCACTCGTACGGCCCGCCGCGTCCCATAGCCGGCCGCTCCCCCTTTCCCGGTGGCCCACCTCCTCCCTTTCATGGCCGGCACTCTCCCCCAGTCCAACATGGCGACCCCGCCACCCGTGGCCGTCGTCGCCCCACTATTGACCCGGTGGTCATCAACCGGGCGGCACACGAAGCCCCCGGCTTCGACAAGGACGCCCTCAACCGGTCCATGAAGATGTCGGTCCCCGTCATGTGCCCGACCACGGACTTTAAGCAATGGAAGAGGACCTTCCTTAATTTCCTCTCCATCAAGGCCGCATACCTCATTCCACAGCTGGCCATCCGCGACTCCGGCGTCTGGCTCGACGAACAAGCGCAACACTACGCCTACACGCTGCTTCTCCATGCAGCCAGCGCGAATAAGCGCGCTGACCAAGCGATGAAATGCGTGTCTCCAGCACGCCCTGAGTGCGCCGCTGCCGCGTGGGACATCCTTTGTGAACGCCTCGACTGTCGGTCTTTTGCTCGCTCCTTGTCCCTCCTGGACAACGTGACGGTCAGACAGCGCCCTGGTCAGTCACTCAGTGACTATGTCCACTACATGCGCCAGACCTTTGACGACTACAACGACACATGCCAATTGGTTGATGGCTCCGTTGCCATCCACCCCCACCACCTCGGTCTCCTCATGTTGCGCGGTATTTCCAGCAGCGGCCCACACGGTCAGGCGAAACAATGCGTCATCAACGCCTTTGACACGGACTACATCATGTCGGCTGATGAAGTAATGGCCAGCATTCTCCACCTTGCGCACATCATGGACGACGACCTTGCTCCGGACACACCCGCTCCGGCCATATCACCCCCTCCCATCTCCGCGTTCGTCGCTGCGGGCCGCGGCTCGCACAGCGGTCGAGGCCCACCACACCGTAACCCTCGCGGCCATCGACCCAACAAGTGTGGCGTGTGTGGCAGCCTCAACCATCTCATGTCCGCCTGCAGTGCCACGGATGACGCTATCCTTAAGTGGAATCTCGCCAAGCGTAGGCTGATAGTCCAGAAGTACGGCGCCGCTGACGGCACCCCCTCTGCTCACGCTGCGCTTCTGAGCGACGTCCCTGCCGACGACGCCCCCGCCGATGACACCGACTGCCTACCCACCCTCGAGGACTGCGCTGATGACTACGCTGACGACGAGGTGAGTGTCCCATTCAGCTCTGTGGCATTCTCCTCTTCCCTCGCTCCGGGTCGTAACCTGTCAACGTTTTGGGTCGTAGATTCCGCCTGCTCGATTAACCTCACTGCGTTCCGAGATGACTTCGTGGAATTCACGCCCCCCTCCGCTCCCTCTCGCGTGGGCGAAGTCGACGTTGACGTTAAGGGCAGTGGCTCAGTGCGAATTTCTGTCAGACTTGCCCCTGGCCAGCTCATTCACCGCACTGTGTATGCACTCTACACCCCTGACCTATCATCTCGCTCCGCACAGCGTATCGGCAGACTACTTAGTGTCAGCTGGATGCAAACTCACAGCGGCTGTGAATTCATATTCCCCTCCAACTCTGACACTGGTATGCTTTTGGTACCCACATGCATGGGTGTGCTAAAACCGTCCGGAAACGGTCTCTACCTCCTTCCCCACCAGCCGGACCTCCCTTCAAGCCCATCCGCACCGCCGGCACTTGACCCCTCACCTCAGGTTGCCCTTACTGCCCAGTGTGATCCCGTCCTATGGCACCGTCGATTTGGCCACCTCAACACGCAAAGCCTTCAGGCCCAGCATAATCACGGTGTCCCGACTAGCCCTGTGTTAAGTAGCGCTGTAACCAAAGTTTCTTGCGACTCTTGCTTACTTCACAAAGCCACAGCTGCACCACGCAACACAGCCGCTTGCGCGAAGCCATCCCACCCCCTCCTCAACCTGTCCGCTGACCTCTCGGGCCCGGTCAATGTCCCCTCCCCACATGGCCTCCGTTACTGCTTGCTCGTCATCGACCACCACACCAACTACATGTGGGTGCGGTTCCTTAAGTCTAAAGACGACGCATGTTCGGAATTGGAAACCATCCTCTTGGACATCAAACACCTGCATGCCCGCCATCACTCCCACACGGGCGCGTTCGCACCGGTCCTCAAGTTTGACTCAGATTCTGTGTTTGAAGCTGCTGTCACTCGCCGGATGTGCGCACACCTCGGCCTCGGGGTGCAGTTCTCTGCCCCATACGCCCACCACATGCTCGGCAAGGCCGAACGTCCCTGGCGCACTATCCGGGACAATGCATCGGCGATGCTCCACAACATGGCCGTTCCCAACTCCATGTGGTCGTGCGCTGTCAGCACTGTTGTGTACCTTCACAACCGCACATACAATCGCTCGGTCGGACCTAATGGGGGCGTCCCCCTCACACTCCTTACGTCGTCGGTGCCCGACGCCTCCAAGCTCCGCGTCTTCGGCTGCGCCGTTTTCGCCAAGGTCCCCGACAAACAACGTCGGAAACTCAGTGAAAAAGCATTTCGCGGAGTCATGGTGGGCTATCCCCCTGACGCACCCGGGTATCGTGTCTACAATCCGGAAACGCGTCGCATCACCACTTCCGTACATGTTGTCTTTCATGAAGACACACCAGGCTTCGACACACAACCCTCCGTCGACTCGGCCATCACCGACTCTTCGGAAGACGTACCCGCAGACTCACCCCTACCCCCCCCCGGCAGCCCCTCGCCATGCTCGGCTCCGCTCTAACCCCATTCGCTACGGCGATATGGTTGCCCAATTGTCCGACTACCCACCAACCCTCGTAACGGCGTGTTGTGATCCTGAATAAGGCAAAGCTCAAGAGGACATATTTGAGCACCCTCACGTCCCCGACCTTGTCACGGGTCCCCCACACACACCTGCCGGCACGTCCTCTACCGCCGTCGCCCTCCTCTCCGCCCGAGAGTGTGTGGAACCAAAATCCTACCGGGCTGCGCTGGACAGCGCCCAAGCCCCCCAATGGCAAGCCGCTATGCAACAGGAGTATTCCTCCCTCATCGGCAACAGCACGTGGGACCTTGTGGACCTCCCCCCAGGCCGCATGGTCGTCAACATCATGTGGATCTTCAAAGTCAAGTCGGATACAGCCGGCGACGTCTCCCGCTTCAAAGCGCGGTTCGTCGCCAAGGGGTGCAGTCAACGCGCCGGACTGGACTACACGGAGACCTTCTCCCCGGTCATCCGCATGGCCAGCCTGCGTCTCTTCCTAACCATCGCAGCCGCCCGCGACCTTGAACTCTGCCAGCTTGACATAGACACAACGTTTCTCTACGCCCCCATCCGTGAGGATGTGTACATCCGCCAGCCCCTCGGCTTCACCGATGGAACGTCCAAGGTTTGTCACCTCAAGCGCTGCCTCTATGGTCTTAAGCAGTCCCCCCGCGAGTTCAACATGCTACTTCGTGCATGGCTCGTCGACCATGGATGGCAACAATGCGTCTCCGACCCGTGCATCTACATCTTCCGCACCGGCCACGTTTTCGCCATGATCGCCATGTACGTCGATGACATTCTCGCGGCCTGCAATGATGCCACTTGGCTCGCATCGTTCAAAGCCCAACTCGGAGCACGGTTCAAGATCAAGGACCTAGGCGACCTCTCCCAACTCCTCGGCATGCACATCACCCGCGATCGCTCCACGCGCACGATCTCGCTGGACCAGTCCAAGTACCTGCGCGACATCCTCGCCAAGTACGACATGTCCGACTCTAAGCCGTCGTCACTTCCGATGGACCCGGGCTTTCTCGCCGGCCTCGCATACTTGAATTCGCCCTCTCTCACAGGGGTGGCCAAGGATGTCTACCCCAGCCTCCTGGGCAGCCTCTAGTATGCAGCCGTTTGTACACGCCCCGATGTCTCCACGGCGTTGAGCATCCTCGGCTCGACCCAAGCCTCACCCACCGAGGCACACTTGCAGGCTCTGAAAAAGGTCCTCCGCTACCTCCATGGCACCATCGACATGCGCCTGACGTTGGGGGGGGGGCTGGACCACAGTCTCCAACTCACAGGCTTTGCCGACGCTGATTGGGCCAACGACAGCAACACCCGCAAGTCTCGCTCCGGCTACCTCTTCACCCTCGGACGCGGGCCCATCAGTTACAAGTCCAAACAACAGACTTGTGTGGCTCAATCCACGTGTGAAGCCGAGTACTACTCTGCGGCTGACGCCACAAAGTAGGGACTCCACCTCCGACAACTCCTGGGGGAAATCTTCGACTCCCCCATCACCGAAACCACCACCATCTGGGAGGACAACCAAAGCGCCATTGCATACTCCCAGAATGCCTTGGTCAGCGAGAAGACTAAACACATCGGCATGAAGTGGCACTTCCTCAAAGACCACGTGGAGCAAGGGACCATCAAGTTGAGGTACCTCTCCACTAACCAGATGGTGGCTGACATGCTCACCAAATCCCTCCCAGGACCTGCACTAGCAAGACACCGAAGTGCGATCCTTGGAGGACAAGACCCAATGCAACGCTTCATCCCGTAGCTACCTTCAGGGGGAGTGTTGTAAGTAATACCGTATACGTATTTGTTGCAGATAGCTACTATAAGCTACTCTAGATATGATTAGTACATGTCTAGATCGGACATACCGATAAAGTGTTTGACTCGGTACAGAGCTGTCGCTAGGCTACAGCTCTCACACTTCTGTTGTCCCGACACCACGCATGTAGGCTGGTTGTCGCCGTAACTGTTCCGTTTGCGGGACTGTGATTGTAACTACGTTTGCGTAAGTTATCTTCCACACTAACTGTGTTTGCATGGTTCAATAGTACCGGGTGAAATCGGTTGCTATCTTTAAGCCCTCCAAACTATGCCGTGTAGGAAGCTTCTAAGCCATGGCTAGATATTGTTGCTAAATGCTTCAGACCGCGGGGGTACGAACATTATTGCAAAACCCTCCGTACATGTTTTCTGGCGGCAAGTGATAATGAGGATCGGGTTTACCATACCGCCGGACCATACCGTTCCTTCCGTCGCGACAGTCCTCCTCTCTGTTGGTGTTGTGCTACCCCCCCTTGGGCCGGCTCGACCGCAACACGCTAGTCGGCAAGCAGCGAGCGCCCTTCCTAGGCGCCGCTATTCGGCTGTCCGCCGCTAGCTTCAACACCCTCCACCTACCGCTGAATGGCGTTGATCCACCCGTACCATGTGCGTCAAAAATATTTCACAGATTCTGCCCCCGCTTGTTAGCACTAGCATCCCGTTGCCTAGTGCTTATGTACAAGGTATTTATTTGTCATCCTAGTACTTAGTGTTATGATATTAGCGGTACTCCAATTCCTCTTGGTGGTGGTCGGCCGGCCCTGCCGGTGCCATCGCCGGCCGCCATCTCTCTCTTCCCACTTCTCTAGTCACCACAGCCGGTCCCCTTGTGGGGCCGGCACGACCTACGTGTAACTATCCGTTCCCAACTCTAACGGGTTATGGGCCCTCCACCAAGTTACACTAGAGGAGAGCGTGTGTAAAGCGCTCGGCGCCACTACGCTAGTCCTACCTACTCCCACGTAAAAAAGAGTAGAGCGTGTGTAAAGCGCTCGGCGCCACGCTAGTAATTCATCGTCCAACCGACGCCACGCTTCGCCTTCGAGCTGGTTGTCCGCGGCTGTCCTACCATCTCCCACGAAAAAGGAGAAGATCGTGTCGTGAAAAACGCCCGGCGCCACGCTCGCCACACCCATCTTCCAATCTCACCTAGCGTCAGCCTACCGATGCTCTCGACCGGATCCGGTTGTTTAAAACCGACCCGCGAAAATTCGGCATGTGCGTACTTTAATTAGTACTATCATTGTTTTTCCCCGAGGCAACGCCGCAACACTCACCTAACTTAGCGGGGAGCTTACTTTTCCCACGGCGAAAAGGGGGGAGTCAACACGAGCAACGCCCGTCTATACGTTTCCGTGTCTACACGCTCCTAACAGCCCTGTTGGCTTTGCTTCTTCCTCGCCGGTCGCTCTCATGCGTCGGCTAATTCGCCCGTGGACAGTTATTCCCGCTGCATGTCAGAATAATACATTACGCAGTATATTTGGAACCGCTTCATATCGGCAACTGGCCGGTAGCGGCACGTTCATGTGAGCGCATGTCGCTACACCTACCCGGCTTGAGACACACGCTAAAAGGACTACACCTTCGACCAAGATGGCACCTTCCTCAACGCAAGCTAGGACGACGTCAAGACCTCGGCTACCTTGAGGGGGGGTGTTAGCACTAGCATCCCGTTGCCTAGTGCTTAGGGTTATTTGTCATCCTAGTACTTAGGGTTATGCTATTAGCGGTACTCTATTCCCTATTAGTGGCGGTCGGCCGGCCCTGCCGGTGCCTTCGCCGGCCGCCATCTCTCTCTTCCCACTTCTCTAGTCACCACAACCGGCCCCCTTGTGGGGCCGGCACGACCTCGGTGTAACTATCCGTTCCCAACTGCTAGAAGCGTTTATCGCTTGACGCACCAATTATTGCAACCAACTCGACAATGGACATGAGCCTACAACCTTGTGGGCCATCATATGCGACGAGACACTGCACGCGGGGACTGCATGGACCATCACCGAGTGGACTCTAGAGGCTTGTAACGACATTGGCGCTTCACCCCCCCGCAATTCAAATCGACACTTTATAGCCTACGGAAAGTCGCGGCGTCCTCTACTGCATGCATCGGCGCACCCTTCACCAAGATTCGCTGCATGGGAGGTTGGTCGAAAACCAGCGACGTCGTCACCGGCAAGTACAACAACCCTACCAAAAGCGTAACACCGGATGCGTGGCTATTCTTCGGATGACTAGTCGCCACATCCCCGGTTCAGTAGCCTACGCCGACATTCGGCCGCTATTAGAAGGCATAATCTGACTCCCGGACGCTAAATTCTTATATTGGTAAATACGGGGGTTTATGGGTTATCTAACGTACCATGTTGAGTCCACCAGAGGTAGCACGCGGAGACAAAGCGTCATATGCGCAACAAATTGTCCGCCGCGGACACCCACCTGCTTTACCTCTAAAGTTGCTCCTTGAGTTGACAGCAACCACCTTTTGCCTATGCACTCGCCCAATCGGCTCGCGCAGCCCACCCATCCTTCCATGATCAAGCGATGAATAAAATTAACACCTTTGAACATGTG
Source organism: Tetraselmis chui (assembly GCA_026401115.1). Taxonomy (NCBI): domain Eukaryota; kingdom Viridiplantae; phylum Chlorophyta; class Chlorodendrophyceae; order Chlorodendrales; family Chlorodendraceae; genus Tetraselmis; species Tetraselmis chui. The sequence goes on from JAPMLY010001169.1 coordinate 122,005, forward strand.
TTTTAGTGCATGTTTTTTACAAAGTGTAAGCAAGTTATCATTTTTCGAATCCAAGCCATCACGCGTAGCATAGGACATCACTGCCCGCACACGTGTGCATACATCATGATGCGTATAGACGTGCGGTCTAGATAGATATACATGCGGCAGCCTCTGTCCATGCGCTCACTTCTCCATATTCCCCAAATTCACCATAAACTCCCACGCAACACTACATGACACCACCTTCCTTTGCACCCCCGACGGCCGAGCGGTCACTACCCTCTCCGGCCCCCGCACCCGACACCTATTCCAAGTCTTCCGCCCCGACCTCTCTCAGTGCTCGTTCGAAGAGGAGGTCTACCACCCCATCACCAGCCTAGGCTCCCGTTCAGAAATCCACTCATCCACACCCGCCACCACCACACGCAACATATGGGCCACTCGAGAGGACCTACTCACAGCACTACGCACCACATTCCACATCCAGACAAAACTTCACTCATACCCCCTTAACAAATCACTCCACTCCCACATATACCACTCACTATATCCCGAAGACTTAGTCTTCTCATCCAGCGGAAGCAACGCCCCACGCACATGGCACGGCACTAACATCGCCAACCCGGAATACGATCACGAATGCATGCGCCGAGCCATGGAACACGAAATCACCAGCGCCCACTCCACAGCCCCACACACTCCCAACTCCACCATCCTCATACTCTCCCGATGGGAACACACACCATACCGACATTCCAAATACATCACCTCTCCATACACCCACCACCTCTACACCCTTCCCAACGACGCAAACACCTTCCTACCCCCCAACCAACACACAGGCAACCCCACCCCCACCCCATTCGGCACACGATGGATGGTTGACATCTACCTTGTCGCCAACCCCCTCGCACTATCCCCCTTGCCCTCACACGTTGCCATGACCGCCCTCCACAACACACTCGAATCGATATACAACACACACCTTCCCAACCCGCAATCACCATCCCACCTCCACACCTCTTCGACACTTACTCACCCCACTCCGCAGGCATCTACCATCTCCCCCCCAATCCCACCCACCCCATTACTTATCCCCTCCCGGAGCGCACGAAACTAACATACTCCCCCACTAGAGGAGAACTTGCTTGGAAATGGCAGGATTTTGTTTACACAGACGGCTCCAGCAAGAAAGGCGGCCCCTCCCCCCTTGGAGCAGCCGCCACCCACCCCGCCTCGGACACCCGCATCAAAATTCTGGTGGCCTCTACCCCTCCCTCACACACCATCAATCGCGTTGAACTAGCGGGCATAGACATAGGCCTCCAACTAGGCCACACCCACCTCTTTACATACAGTGCGTGCTCACTCCGCCTCATACAAGGCTACTTAAATTGCCCATCTGCATGCCGCCACAATATCCACCGCAAAACACCGGTCTCCATCACACCCACCCTCAAGACCCGCTGCGCCTCAGGCATCCGCACCCATGTCGGCAAAATCAAAGCACACAACCACTCATTAGGCAATGACCTCGCAGACACCCTAGCTAACCAGGCCGCTGACGGACACCCACCCGACACAACATACACTACAAGTTCATGCTTGTCGATAGGCCACTTGACTTGGCCATACACCCTCTTACCGCAAACCCTAGGGGATCCCATACCCAACAGATTCACCAACCTTAAAACAGACGCACACACACACACACACACACACACACACACACACACACACACACACACACAGCACCAAACACATACTCACCCCCCTCTCACACACAACC